>CAIGRR010481457.1:0-21028 GCA_903798365.1 Fraxinus sp. 1973-6204 | reverse complement strand
TATTTTCTAGGAAAATCAATTCCATTTAAAACATATTTTTTTTCCATCCATTTTCCACCCTTACAATCAAATGGACCATAAAGGAAAAAGAATACTCACTTGAACTGTTTAATTTACCGTTATTCTAAAAAGTTCGTTTTAATCACGTGAAATTTTTTTTCAACCAATTGATTCGTGAGGATGAAACATAGAATTCACTTAACCTTTGTTTGGTACCCATTATTTCAAAAATACTTTTTCCTCTTTTTTATTTTCAAACATACATTCTTCAATGAAATAATATTATATATAAATTCAAAATTTTCCTTATTTTTTAGTAAAGAAGGATGGAACTCATTTTAGCGTAGCTTACTAAAGTCGGAATCTGTCCAACCTTTCAGAAGTAAGGGTCTCTTTTCATAATCTTCATCAAATTATTATTCTACAATACATTTTTTGATAAAAAAAAATGGGACTTAAAACATACCCTTATTCAAAAAACACTATTTGATATGGATGAGCACAACTAAATGGTTGAACCCCAACCTTGAGGGTTCTCCACCATCCCGCCCAGTCCTGCCCCGCCCCTAGAGTATCGTGGAGGAGGTAAATCACTGGATGTGTCTCAGCAGGCCAGGGTACAAGAGCTGTCATACTGGTGTCCACAAAGAGTCCAATTCCAAACCTTGTTAGAGACAGAAATCGAATCCTCGCACTGCGGCTACCAGCTCAACTGAGACTATCTCACTCCTGTCATTTGTAGCTATATCAACGAGTCGAGCCGGAAAAAAAAAAAAAGCTCGGCCTCGGCTCGAGCTTTTTTGGGCTCGAGCCGAGCGCCAAAAAAAGAAGGCTCGGCCCGAGCTTTAGACCCGAGCCAAAACGGGCCGAGTCAGCTCGGGTTTTTTGAATTTTTTTTTTTAATAAATATAAAGGTTTGCAGGCAGCTTTCATGCTGCCTTTTCCTGGCAACTTGAAAGGCAGCTTTATTTTAGCTGCCTGCGCAAGGCTACTTTGTGTAGGCAGCTTTCCTTTTTGTTAAAAAAAAATTAAATAATTTTTTTTTAAAATTCGCAGACTCGGCCAGGCCACGGGCTTGGCTCGGTGTAACCGAGCCCGAGCCTTTTTACGGGCCGAGCTCGAGCTGATGAATTTTTTTGCCATCGCTAGTCATTTGCACTACTGAGCTATGCAAGGGGCTGGATGAGCCCAACTAGATATGAAGAGAGGACGTGTGAAACAAATAAGCCACTTCCGTGAAATGACATTTCTCCAACTACTTCACATATTGATACTGACATGGGTGATTCCAAATCTAACCTATGGTAAAATATATTTTCTAATTAATTCTTGTTTGGTGGAGATTAAAAATAATATATTTTTTAAAAGTTAATGAAATATATGATTGAAAAATTATGGACCTATAAAACATGTAATTAAAATTAGATATTGACTTCAATTTAAATTAAAATTTTAATTCGTATCAAACATTTGCTTAATTGTATTTTATCTTTTTTGGTACGATTCTAATTCAATCATCACACAGGAAAAATCCAGCTCTTTCGGAGATGGTCGGGATCACTGAATGGGTCTTGTGTTAATAAAAGAAAGAGTTATTTGTAAAAAAATGGACGTCCATTTGCATTTAATAATAATTATAAGCAGATGAAGCCAAGCCTCTCAATTGTAGGCAAGTTTTTTTAAGTCAACGGAACAAAACCCGACAAACATGGTGTACATGAAAAGTGGAACTCGGAGATTCCCAGATGCCAATAGCTCCTTTCAGATTCAAGAGTGTGTGAGAGAGAGGAGAGCACCCGGGACCAACCATGGCGGCCGTAGGAGGGAAGAGGCTGCTGGTGTCGGATTTCTTGATGTCTTTCATGTGGGTTTGGTCCAGTGTGCTCATCAAGATTTTTGTGTTTAAAATATTGGGTTATGGCTCCCATGATTTGAAGGGTGAAATTTTAAGGTATGGAATTTCCATCGTCAACATGTTCTTCTTTGCATTCTTGGCCAAATCTACCAAGGGTGGGGCCTACAACCCCCTCACCGTCTTGTCCTCCGCCATTTCTGGGGATTTCAGTAATTTCCTCTTCACTGTCGGAGCCAGAATTCCTGTTCAGGTTCGCTAAACACAATTATTTTCAATCTTGTTCTTTGTGACCGTTTGTTTTAGAAAATGTTGACATTTTCTTGTGAGGGACATTGAATTAGAGAAGTTAGATTGATGGTTCTTTTCTTTATTTTCAGGACTTTATGCTTTTGGGTTAATTGTAAATTTGATTAGGGCCTGCAACTTAAATTAATCTGGGAATTTCAGTAAACATCTTCTATCTTTTGTTCGGAAAGTGAATTGATTGATTATCTGAAACCGTATACATGGTAGGCATGTTAAGGTATAAAAACCCACGTCCGAAAACATAGATGAATTTATAAGGGTTACGGCTACTCCTCGCCTATTAAGATGGAAACCTAGGTCTTAACATGGTATCGTAGCTTATTAAACTTCACCGGGCAATTCAATCCGATAAAGACTCAACAAAATGAGCATGCGAATTTCAAGATTGGTTTGCTCAATAAACTTGCGCTGCGCTTGCAATATGATTGAGAGGTCTAACTTACAATACAGTACTTGTGGAAGAAGTGGACGGTGGAGATATCTTGTTAACTTGGCAATTCTTTTGAGGCTTATTTTATATCTCCATGTAGGACTCTCTTAACCAAGATTCCCATTTCGACGTCTTTCTCAAATCTCAACTAACTGAATTCTTTTCACCACTCAGTGTTCCAATATCTGTACTTATTTAGAGAGCTTCCCTTTTTCCCATTTCGTTACTTCTGTTAGTTTCTTTACATGCACGCTATGAATGGATTGACGCTCTCCAGCAAGACCCTCAAGACAGGTTGTGAAGAAGAATGACATGGTGTTCATTAAATAAGTGTTCCAAAACTCACAGTTTATGCATAATCACAGTTTATGCATAATCATCTGATAGTCGTCTGGAAGTTGAGTTGAAGATGGTTTAGTTGTTTACTGGAGCTTACCCTTATTTTTGTTCTTCCATTTCTCTTTTACAGGTTTTGGGGTCTATTTATGGGGTTAGGCTCATTCTTGAGGCATTTCCAGAAATAGGACGTGGGCCACGTCTGAATGTTGGCATAGCTCGAGGTGGATTGACTGAAGGTTTTTTGACGTTTGGAATTGTAATTATATCCCAAGGGCTCTCGAGAAAAATTCCTGAAAGTTTCTTCATGAAGACTTGGATCTCAAGCATCTCGAAGCTCACTCTTCACACGCTCGGCTCTGATCTGACCGGAGGATGCATGAATCCAGCCTCTGTAAGTACTTATTCATTCTAAACGTAATCTCTGCTTACTGCTGAATTGTGTTGAATGCATGACACTTGAATGAGTATCGAGTAAAATCTATTTGCATCTCTCAGGTAATGGGGTGGGCTTTTGCACGCAGGGAACATTTAAGCAAGGAGCATTTAATTGTTTACTGGCTTGCTCCTATGGAGGCGACTTTGGCAGCAGTGTGGGCATTTAGAGTAATAGTTCGACCCGAGAAGGACATGAAACCAAAGGTGAAGTCCGGAAAATCAGAATGAAAAGACAATAGATCAATTGTGTGTATAATAGAATTGTTGGTATTTTGATGCAATTAACATGTAAAAATTGGCTTGAAGTCTGGAAAATCAGAATGAAAAGACAATAGATCAATTGTGTGTATAATAGAATTGTTGGTATTTTGATGCAATTAACATGTAAAATTGGCTTGCAGAATGATGTGTACATTGCTGTTTTGGGTTCAATGCAATTGTAGTGCCCCTAATGTATCTCTATCTAACACACCGCAAGCGCACGCGCACACGCACACAAATCTGTGTGAATACGCAGATGAATACACAGGGGGCTCGGGATGAATGATTCGATCGATTCCAGAAATTCCGGGTTCATTTCATCATTCTGCAACATATCGTCCCATCGCTGAATTTGTCAAAAATCTGATGTGTGATCATGTCACTTGGCAAACAAACATTCTAGCATTACAGAAAGTGGTTGGAGAATACCCTCAGTGCATAACAAATTTTTACTCAGTATCATCAAACTATCCTTGTAATTACAATAAACAGAGTACTCTGTAAAATTGAGAATTGAATACAGGAATAAATCAATAAACAAGTTGTGGTTCAAACTCTGCAAAATCAACAGAACCAGATTCAATGGGTTTCATGAGATATGCAGCCAATATCTCAGAAGCCAGAGCTGAAATGAGTGGTATCCTCTTCAAGTTCTTCACCAAGGGAATGTCTTGACTCTGTCCCACTGCAATCAGTTGCTCATTGATCTCCACCATCCGATCTAATTTCCTCTTGAATTCCGGGTTCTCAACATCCGGCACAGCTGGGAAAATTCTAGCTGTTGTGCGGTTTGTCTGCAGGAAAAACAAAAACGAGTTTTGGCATGAAATTAAATCTTTCGGGGAGTTGATCATGATGGTTTGGACTGAGTTTTGCCAAAAAGTTTAACATAATAAAGCTAACGTGGACTGGAAAATATCGGGTTCAAACTTAACAAATTTATGAGAAGATGTACTGGAAATATTCAAAATGATATCATCTGATGAAATATGATAATTGCAGTTTGAATAAGTTTTCTTTGAACGAAGCATCGGATGAAATACCATTAGAGTCTTTATTTTTTGTTTCTTTCAAAAGAGACCCGAGACACTTGAAAATATAATATCCATTTCTTTTCCATATTTCTTTTCTTGTCAGTTTGACATGTATCTCAGACACCGAGAATTACAATTGAACGAATCGACATGAAATATTTACAAAACTCTGGCTGAGAACCAGAAGAAAAATGAATGACTTTAGCCAATGGAGTAATGCAGAAGAGAAATAAGGACAAACCCTCACCTCAATAATGACGTGCATGTCAAATTCCTTAGTGTTTAGCCCAATGCCTTCATAGAAAGCTGTTCTTTGGCAGTCATTAAGGTACATTGTCACATAAACCTGCATTATGTAGTCAAGATTTGAGAAAGGATTACAGATTAAGGACTGAGAAAATCTGTTTTGTCCACTCAATTAACAAGCAATGGATTTGCAAAAGAAAACCTCTAGACTTATAATTACCGAGAGGCAGAAGAAGCGCGCCCACAGTTTTGCTTTCCAGTCATTCAGGAACTGTGGCTGTGCCTTCATCAAAGCTGAGAAGAAATCACCGTGGCGATTCTCGTCCTGGCACCAGTTTTCAAAGTACTTGAAAATTGGATAGCATTGGTAATCTGGATTCTCCTTGAGATGCCTGTATATCGTTATGTATCTCCAATATCCAATCTTCTCTGATAGATAAGTTGCATAGAAAATGAACTTGGGCTTGAAAAATGTGTATTTTCTTGCCTTTGTTAGGAAACCCAAGTCGAGTGCCAAATTGAAGTCGGATAAACCCTTATTCAAGAACCTGCAAGAATCCATCATAACGCCGACTTTCTTAGAACTCATAAACTACCCTTGAATTATGTGGTTAAGATGTTTGACTCAGAGATAGCAAAAGAGAGAAAAGTATGAGTATACCCTGCGTGGCGAGCTTCATCCCTTGACATAAGTGAGAAAATCTCAGCTACTACAGGGTTAGTTTTCTGCACAAGCAATTTTCATACAAGTTATTAAAACGAAGTTTAATAAAGCAGCGACCTAACTACTTGCAGTAGCAAATTATGAAATTCCTACTAATGTAATAGGAAAACAACAATGCAATTATTGGCAAGACTTGACAAGCAGCAGAAATTAGGCGTGATTTTAGAGAAGGAAATAGGACAAATGAAATTTGGTTTAGTAAAAGAGCAAAAGAAAATAGATTGCTACGAGTGTTATAAAAATAAAATATTCAATGAAAAGGGAAATAACTGGATCATAGAAAACAAGTTAGCCACATTGATAATCTCTTTAGAAATTCGCAATAAATTTGTATATTCAAATTGAAGTTCAAAGAAAACTAAAGCAGATAATGGTCATACTGTCAAAAATAGACCTTTTTAAAAGGGACCTTGGGGCTTAGCCAAATATGATGTTATCTTGAAACTAACTCTTATCTTTCCATCGAAGTAACCCAATTTTCATATATAACTTATTTACTTATTAATGAACTTACTTTTAAGTGGACGTCTTTTAAGCTTAGCCAAACAAGAGATTCTATAATTAGGGCACACATGGAAATACAAAAGTGTGAAATTCCAATTGAAATGGTAACCCCAATAATATATGAATCTCGAGTTGAAACTTTCTTCAAGTTGAAAATGCTGATATATGGTGAAAAAAAACATATATTTGGAGACCCAATTTCAAATTCATTCCGCGAAATTAACACCAAATTGAGCATAATGGCTGAATTAGAAGAACCCATAACTTATAGCAAGAGTTAAATGGAAACAGAAAGATGTCAGACCTTGAGCCTTCTCCCAAGCTCCTTGTAGAGAAGGAACCCAGAGAACTCAGCAGTGCAAGACCTCTCCAAGAACTCCACAAAAATCTGCCTCAAAGGACCCTCCATTTTATCAGCAGCCTCCTTGAACTCCTTGTTCCTTACAAAGTGAGTCTGGTTGAAATCAGTCTTGAATTCCTGCAATAAAGCCTCAAACTCGGACATGTTCAGATTCTTGTTGATTTCTGTGTTAAAAAGCTGCTCCATTTCATCAAAATCTGTGGTGTAAAATCTTGGAGTCAGCAGGGTTTCATTTATTTGTTGTTTTCCAGCCTTTTTCTTTTTGGATACAGTTGCTGCCTGGGACTGGACGGTGGATGACATGTTGATGGTGAAAAATCGGGTGCATGGCAATCGGGATTTTCCAATTCTTGGGATAGTGGAGCTGAGTTTTGATATGGGTTTAACTAAGGCCATTTCTGCTGCCATTTTCGGGGCAAATTTTGCAGCAGAAAAATGAACTGATGGTACCGTTCTTGTTCTGGTGGGAAAAGGGGGACTAACGAAGAGGGGAGAGATAAGATGTGGGGCTATATGTAATTTGGATGAAAGTGATTGAATCCAATCTCATCCAATGTAATCTATGAAACTAAGTGGGAATTTGACACGTGGCAATACAATGGGACTGCGTAATTGCTAGGTTGGTTTTGTGTTTCTGGTTAATGTCAAGCCATTCCAATATAGTAGTGTCAAAATAAATCGAATCGAGCTCGGAACGGATCAATCCACCTATGTGGACCAAAATTAATAAACAAATAAAAGAGAACAACGATTCCCTCAAACTCGTAGCGCTGTTTAGGCCTGCCTCGGCGCAACCCACATTGGCCGAGCCTTGTGGAAGTGATGAACTGGGTTTGGACCCTAGCACATCGCAAAATCCGGTCCGCTTCCCCACACTAGTTGTTGGCAGATATTTCTATTTTCTTGGCATGTGATTTTCTTCTTCTTTTCTTTTTTTTTTTCAGAAAAACTAGGATTAAGATTTAGGACCAATTCATTCAAGAACCCACAAGAAAATGGAATTTTTAGATACAACTTAAGAAAAGACTTGACAATGAACCTGAAATTCACTGCTGTATTATGTTCCCGTAAATTCCCCTGGATACATAATTTCTTTCATGCACATCATTTATTGGCAATAAAGATAATCATTATAAACTAAAGATAGCTTGGGCAATGCGACTAATCAAATGCCATCTCTACAAACAGGTTGCAAGTAGCTCGGAGGACACAACTGTGAGTACATATTCATAGCTTGAAAGATTACTATAGGATCTAAATTATATTCATACAAACAATCTGTCAATCTGAGTTTCTAGTATCATACATTTTCCTATCAAACAGTTTAATGAAAACTGAACTCTGAAGAGAAAGAAAATGTAAGATAAAAGGGGTGAACAGCAAAAGAACTATGTATCAAACCTATCTATTTTCACTCTTCCAGGATTTCTCTCTCATTCTGCAAGATCCTATATTATTTTCGACAATTCGCCCTCCAATTTTGGAACTTCTGCTGCCAGATTGTATCTAGAATTCTGAAGCCAGCAAGAATCTCATTTATCTACTAGTTTTAAAAACATTAAAACCTCTACATTTTGAGAGCTTCCTGTCCCGCTACCAGACAGGTTATCTTCTGACGCATGCATCCAAATCTTTGAGGGGGGGTAAGGGTACTGATTTCTCCTTTTATCGAACCTGTCAAATGATATGTACTCTTCTGATTTCAAATGAAATGAAAGTTACATATGATATAATTAATAGCATTGACTTCTTCACCCAGTACATGGCTGAAACTTGCAAGTATCAATCTCATGAGAAGAATGATCAGCATCAATGCAGTAAAAAAAATACATGGATTATTAACTACTACCATAGAAGCCGTAACATGGAATTGTTAAGTTTATTTTACTTTTGGGTTCTGATTGTTCTTTTGATTGCATGACTGGAACAAATATTTATTTTGTTTGCTTCTATAGCCATTTGCACCTTGATGTTCCGTTTCAGTTTGTAAGCCTTTAGAGTAATGGCACATTGATTTTGGAGTCATAACTACCCTACTTGAGGCTCTGCAGGAGATTCTTTAAATGGGGCTAGTTTTGTTTGTCCAAGATCGATATTCTAATTAAGTCAAGGCTAATACTGTTCTATCCTAGGCTATCAAGGCACCCAGGTGTTTGCAAATCTTGAATGGGTTAATGGAAAAGCTGAAAATATATAAACGTACAAAGTCTGATAATAAGAACATATATTGGAGCTTATGGCGGAGAAAGGTCCGTGTAATTTGGTGGCTAACACAATCCTCAGATGGGATTTAAAAATAAATAAATAAATAAAGGAAAACTCGAGTAGCAGGTATAGGAGAAGAATGAAAGCTACCTGTAGTTTATGCGTGAACTGATGCTGTGGTTGGATCCGATGTTGCTTCATCATGTTTCTCCTCTGCATATCCTCCATATTTGATTGGGGAGATAATTACAGACTCCAATTCTTGTTCAGCCGAAAACAGAACCATGCTGGAATCACTTGTTTCATTTTCTACCTGCTGTTTCATTTCATTCTCCTCTGTATTTCCCCCAACTTTGATTGAGGAGATCTGCAATTCTTGTTCAGCCGAAAAGAGAAATGGGCTGGAATCATATCTTTCATTTCCTTCCTGCTCTTTCATATTATCCTCAATGCCTACGAATTCCAGATTTTGTAAGATCTCTGGAAGTGGAGCACCGTTATCCTCAGCAAATTTATCTCCCATTTCTACATCAGTTTTTTCCATAGAGCTATCAATACTTCCTGTTAAATTAGGATCCATTGCTTCCATAACCATAATTTCCTCTTCCTGAACATATGCTCTGAAATTAACCATCGAAGGTGGGATTTTAGAGAAAAAGACTTCTTTCAGGTTTTTGATCGTCCCTCTGTTATATGGGTTCTCCTTCCTATCATATCGGTACCTGAAGTTCTCATATGTAGTCTGGCATATGAGATAGCACAACTTGTTTAGATAATGGATAGACTAACTATTAACTGCCAGGATATACTAGATTCACCATCAATCAGCCTATGAAAACATTATAAATATGTTGGAAAGGTTTGTACACAAAAAGTCATTCTAAAGTTTACATTGAGATAAAGAATAGAAGACAAGGCGTCAATGGCTTCTTTTATTTGAATTCCAACCTATTACACCATCTTTAGTAGCATATAAGTTAAATAGTAATTGATGCTCATGTACATTTTGGAAGAATAATCACCTGGTTGGTGCTAATCAGATAGAAGTGGAAAACTGTAAGGCCACCGACAAACCAAAAGGTGATGAAGCAATACACGATGAGAATAGCTGATAAAATATCACCTAACATGGCCTTCCACAAGTTGCCTTGGCGAAGAATGTTGACCCACAAGACCACAAAGACATATATGCATAAGATCGTTGATGTGGATACAAACATGTAGAAAAATCGATAATTACGCTGCAAACATATCACAAAAGATGCCACGGTTACTTGAGCAAAGGAAGTATGAAGTACCCATACAGGTACTATGAAACCAAATTGGAAAATCATTTCAGGTACCATGCAATAGTCTGGTAATATCATCTTAATGCTTAAAAGCTCGAATTATAGTATCTTCAAAAAGTTCTCCATTTTCCAGCGATTTATATAAAACGCTCACAGAAACAAAAAGCATACGACATAGATTGTGCAATCCAAAAAAAACATGCATGACCTATTTACTGCACAATGGACTAGGTGACTTCCATGGGCAACAGAACCCACATTTGCACACCACTCAGAACAATTCCACCTATTCCATGTGGGATGAGGATTAATAAACATGACATAAGTTTACAGAAAGTTCTTATTAGTTCGTGCTTCAGAAAATTGTGATTCTGAAGTCATATATATCTTCATTATTTAGAAGTGCTCTATTTCAACATCCAGATATATTAAAATCCAATTGAAATAAGATATCACAGGTACGGCAAAGGAAGCTGCAATATTGTGAGGCTACGATGGAAATTGAAGCAGGGATATCCCTATATGTGTGATTTTCCATAATAGATAACTGATTTTTCATAATAGAAGAGTGAAAGGCATGCAATATGCTGTTCATCACATGTCTTTATGTAAAAACGAAAAAGAATCTCATGCAGGTATTTAGATACAGATGGCCATTAACATTGGTACTATACAAAGGTCGCATGACATATACACTCATAATTACATATTGAAGATAAAATAATAGACTGTGTCTATTTAAAGCATCAGCATTTCTTTATGCATGCCAGAATACTTACTATACCAATGCATTGACCAACCCATGGACAGTGGTGATCAAATCTCTGAACACAATTGTTGCATATGGAGCAATGAGAAGCACGGGGAGGACGGTACAGCAAACATGTGTCACAGTATTTCATTTTAACAGTGTGACCATTCACAACCACATCCTTCGTCCGGGGAAGCTTCAAATGAGGAGTTCTTCCATTGACCCACTCCATTGAAGGGGTGTTTATTTCAACTGTTTCATCACATTCAGGTGGTGTTGTATTTCTAGAGATGATCCCAGGATCTCTACTGGATGTAAGGAATAGAAACAGCATATCCTGCAAGGAGAAGTCAAGAGATTGGCAGGTTATCTTAGTTGAATAAGTTGTTCTAAGAGATCTTTTATCAAAGTTCTAGCAAGTATTTAGCAAAATATTTATTCTTCAAGGTAGGAATTTAGCAATTATGGCATGTCTGGCATGAGTATTAGATAGTAAGATCTTAATTTATTTTTCATTTTTAATATTGTCCGGTCCAACTCACCCACATGACTACACAATTTTATAAGTGCTGGAAAACGAGTCATGTTCACCCTATAATGCACCGACACGGACACGAGTGTCCTATACGATACGTGTTCGACATACCGACACGTGATTTTTCAAAAAGGTACCAAGACAGCACGTCACCGACACATTGATTAAATATTTTAAAATTCTTTATAGTATAAATTTAACGTTATATTTGTTATTAATTTTTCTTGTTGAAATTTTTTATATACGATTATCTATTTGTTATTTAATAATAAATTTAAGTTAAAATATATAATATTTCGATAGAGGAAAAAATGTGATTATGGCAAAGTGTTCGATGAATGTTGGTATCCAACACGTGTTGACACTGACACGCTACCCTAGTTGAAGTGTCCGTACAACACTTCACCCATGTGGACTGACTGGACCCTCAAGAATGGATTGGAGGGGATGGTTTGAAGCATGAATTCAAATATGTAACTTCAACCTTCATCAACTCCCTATAACTCCTTTAACACAAAAGAGAGAGACGGAGAGACGGAAAGGC
The DNA here is from genome assembly GCA_903798365.1 of Fraxinus sp. 1973-6204. Taxonomy (NCBI): domain Eukaryota; kingdom Viridiplantae; phylum Streptophyta; class Magnoliopsida; order Lamiales; family Oleaceae; genus Fraxinus; species Fraxinus sp. 1973-6204. Next base: position 9,209 of record CAIGRR010481457.1, on the reverse strand, counting down.
TGAAAATGGTGGAAAGTTCGTATTGAAAATAAATCAAAAATGGAAAGGGCCTACAACCATTGTTTTGTCTTGAAAAGTCACAAAACTCCGCACTTAGATTGTGGGTAATGGACTCCTTTCATTGTTATTGAGTTCTGGACCATTGGAGTGATCAACATAAAGCTTCGGAGTGTTAATTTGCTGATTTTTGGAGCATGAAGAAAGCAAGTGATTCAACCATGAAGATCTTGGAGAATTCTTTCTTTACAGGTAAGATTTCATGAACTGAAATTAAATTATGGCATACTGCAGATTCTTTCAAAAAGTAATAGTGATACGTATTCCCACCAACTCCCCTAGTTGAAACATATAGGAAAGGACGAAGAGGTAAAAAGGAAAAAAAAAAAATCCTCAGTAACTCCTACAATGCAGTGAAATGCGCAACCTAAAGAATTGAATATGATACTAGCACTTCCCTATAAACAATAATGAGCAAAGAAAAGTAATTTCTGGAATGACAATTCATTCCCATATAGCAACTTCAACTGTAGCATACTCAATCACCATATTAGAATATTTGACTCTTGAAAACGATAAGGAAAACACTTCTGACTTCTGCCATGATGAATATTTACTTACAAAAACAGTTAGTACGATTCCCACAGTAAGTATTGAATACCAAGGAATAGCATCTTTGTTTTCTTTGATACGTTGTCTGATAACAAGCGAGACTCTTGTACAAAACGCAATCGCGGGACATGCAATAAGGAATGTGGATAAAAACAAAGGTGCCACATCGGGACCAAAGACCAATCTTCCTCCACATAAGAATTTCTGGAATAATCAAAAGAACGTCAATTTCAATAAATGCTTGATATGTCAAACTGTGCAATAAAAATAAATGTATTTCTATTCAGAAGTACATAAATTCAACATCACAAAGAATCTCAACGATAAATAAGCTATATAAAACAAGCAACTGAACAGTATCCTCTCTCACTAAGAAGTAATTAAAGTACATAATTGTGTACAGCTACACACACATGAGGTGTGTACACACATCCTTTGATGAAATTGAGAATGTCTAGATATAGTTTAAAAATATTATTATTATCATTCAAAGTCCTAGATATCACAATTTTTCACCACTAACAAAGTTCTAGTTCTACCATAAGATAGCAGGGGATCGGGAGGAACCGAGGAAAGATAACCCCAAGGATCGCAGAACAATACCAGAGATCAGATTTTAGTATTTTAAATGAAATGATTCCTTCTTAGTAAAATCTAAAACCTCAAAAGATATAATTGATAATCAGCTACTATGCATTTGTAACAATCTAAGTTTAAAGCCTAGAATAAACTAGGTAATAACATCAAACATGTAGTCAACATAAATGCACTGCAGCTTGATTAACATGAAAAGTAAAGGAGTGGACTGAACTAAGCATGCAAATCCCCTTATTCCAACAATCTAATTTCTTTGTTCAATATAAGTACTTGTACAAGATTCAAGAAACACCCTTCTCATTAAATGATCAACCACACTAAAAATAATCAACCAAAGGACATAAGGAAGGAAAAAAAAAAGGACTTACATTGCTTCCCTTCCAAACCTGATAAAGCCTATTTGGTTTGGGTTTTTCTTGGTCCATTGAAAAGAAGAAAAACCAAACAACCCCACTCAACCCCTAAATTCAGATTGTAGTTAATTCCCAATCACAAAACCCTCCTTATTGCTTTCTTTACATCAGCCCATATGAGAAAATGACCTCAAAATTAAATCTTTTCAATTCTTGATCAACCAAGTCCAAAACCGTTCATTGGAGTTTTTATGAGTGGTTTTGTTTGAATATCGAAAAATGGTGAATGCTGTTGTCTAGAGATAAGATGGTTTATGATATGATCAAGAAACCAGCTGCCATTGAGCTCATCTATTTCTGTCCCATGACGGATTTTCCCAGGAACAATATTTGTTCTGACTGTTTATTTACGTTTGCATTCTCTATTTAACTAAAACAAATGATTTTGTGTTGGTTTCTCTCTCCGGCTAAGCTAAGGTGTCGCTATTAACATTTAACTGAGCACGAAATGAAATTCTTCCGTCTTTCATATTTATTTTCAATCACACGTTTACAAGATAAAATATTTTACACATATATTTAAATTTATTCCCTATATTTTAATAAATTTACTGCTTGTACACACTTGGTACACAACCCTCTCATGTGTGTGTGGGCCCCACACACATGTGAGAAGGTTGGTACCAAGTGTGTAAGTATAGCATTTCCACACACACACACACGTGAGAGAGTTGTATACCAAGTGTGTAAGTATAGTATTTCTCATATTTTATTCTCTCCCAAAAAAAACCACTATTCATAATCATTTTTTTCAAAGTAATAACCAGGGGCTAACTCTTTCTCACTTATTTGCTCTTTGGCAAATTATGCTGCTTCGGGGAGGAAGTCCAAATATGGACCTTATTTACCGGGTCAAAACGAAAAATGGAAAATTGTAATCCTTATTAAGGTTTTATGGAGTCCCTTATTTTTGTTTTAGGTATTTAGCATTTGTTTGGGGACATTTTTCAAAGTGAAAATTGATCTCTCTTTTTTTTTTTTTTTTGTGAAGAAATTGTGGTGAAAAAGTAACAAAAGATATAAATCTTAGTTTATAGTTAAAAATGATTTTAGAAAGATTTCTCCCAAACAAATCTTAGAAAGTTTCTTGGATTATTTATGCTTTGAAATGAGAGGATCCCTCATAGCTGAATATGTCGCTAAGTGAGAAAATATCGAGGACTGAATAAAAAAAAATTATATAATGTATTCTATTCCACTTGAAGCAATGAAGCCTTCGTCTGTAGTTGGATTCTGTATTGATGTGACTCAAATCAACGGTGGAACTTGGAAGTATAAATTTAACTCTCAAGCCAAGAAAGTTCTTGAAGTGCCAAATGGATATACCAATAGTTTGAATGAATAAATATTGTGTGTTATATTTTAACACAAGCTATAAAGCATCTACTATAACAGAATAGTTGTTATTTATACATTCTGCAGGCACACCACTTTTAATTTGCATTCTTTTTATTTAAATTAAATTTCTTTGTTTTTATCTTCTTCTTTTTTATATATATTTAATTACTACATGTACGACAAATTGAGAATGCCACATGGCAACATTTTATTGAATTTTGTACAAAAAAAAAAGTTATAACAACAAATCAAGTGTTGCCATCTCAACACTTGTAAAACTGTGTGTGCAATTTATCTGTACAAGTACCATTTATCATATTTAATATATATAATTATTTGGCCACAGGTTAGGAACTGCCTTGATGTAGCTGTAGAAAAGGAATAATTCTATCTTCTTTGGTGCTATCTTTTGATGTCACCTAGATAACAGCAAAACCAAAGTGAAAACCGAACCTTAAAACTCCCTAAAATGCGAAGCAAAATCCTCAAATTTACACAAGTAAAATCTTTGAATGAACAATGTTCACTTGGTTACATAAGTTCATATGATTGTCAAGAAACAATACTTGCACTACACATCATAAACTATCTTATCCATTTAGCACATGCACAGTGAACATACTTCTCGAGACGAGGAAATAAATAACCTTATCTTCGAAGCATTGCAGATGAATTTCTCTGAGAACTCGTTTCAGTCCCATTATCATCGACTACGTCTCCAGTACCGAATTCTTCTACATGAGCAGTTGGAAAGAAATAAGGGTCGAGGTTGATGCTTCCTCCTTTGTCCTTCTTCAAACTGTCTTCAATTCCATTGTAGTCCAAATTCTGCAGAACATCCGGAAGTGGCTTACCGTCCTTGCCAATGGAACAAACTTCTAGGTCCTTCTCCTTCGAGTTGATATTATCACCACCAAATCTTTTTGTTATGGATCCTAGTATCGAATGATCTTCTTCGGTGACCATGTCCCGAAAATTGACCAGCAATGGTGCTGTCTTAGAGAAAAGGATTTCCTTGAGGTTCTTTATCATCCCTCGATCAAATGGATTCTCTTTCTTATCATAACGATACCGGAAATTTTCATATGTCGTCTGTAACAAATATAAACCAAGCTAAGATAATGGACACTACATAAATATCAACGAAATTTCAATTTATGATACTAAACAATATCAACGAACTATTGTTTTGAATTATATATTATCGATATCTAGGCAAGGCTTTTAAAGGAAAATTTTAGAATTCGGTTTTTTTTTCTTTCACTAGTGAAAATGGCCTTGTGATAAAATTCACCAACATTCATTCCAGCATGATCGCAAAGTTGGTATCTGATAAACGAAAGCTCTGGAGACAAGTTTAATATACAAGAAAGTTGTAAATTTAGCCCCTATTTGACAACCATACTAGTGGAAAAAAGAGTTTTGAATAGTGATTTTTAGGAGAATGTGTGGTTAAAAAGTAGGAAAATTTTGGGTTTACGAGCAGAATATTTTATCGTGTGAATATGTGGTTGAAAATGAGGATGTAGAAAAAAGTTTAAAACGTATGTTTGTCAAATAGGGCTTAATAAGTTGATTGAAATTATAAAAAGAAAAAAATAATCATCACATAACATAGGAATTTCATAACTCTTAGGACACGAAACATCATTAATCCATGAAGACAGAAGCTAACCTTGTTTGTGGACATTAGATAGAAATGGAAGACGCTAAGCCCACCAACAAACCACACCACAACGAAGCAGTACGCCATTAGAATGACTGATACAATGTCCCTCGACATGGCATCCCATATGCCTCCCCATTCTTTAAGGAGGTTCAACAAAGAAAACGTGAAAACATATATGCACAAGATTGTTGATGTTGATATAAATAAGATGAAGGTCCGGTAGTTCCGCTGCACCAAATCAAACACGGTGGAGGCAGTTTTTTTTTATCAAGAAACTTAAGTAAAAATTCATTTGTAACAATGTAATTAAGACTGATGATAGTTATGTGATAATGATGTGGAAGAATGCTAACACGAGATGAACCGAAAATGGCTACTGGACCTCCTTACCTGTAACAAATCACCATTTGTCATTCTATTTCTAGAGAATATATCAAATTCTAATGCCTCAGAATCAGTCTTCGAAAACTTAAATTGAAATTGAATTTATAATTCCAAATTCTCTTTCAAGGTCCCAAATCCATACTTCCAAATACAATCATTTACAACCTTACAAAAAAGTATATTTGAGAAACTACCACGCCACAAAAGATTAAATTGCTGTTAGTTGTAACCTATAATCAGACAAAACTAAAGATTTAGAATTTTAAATAATCAAGATTGGTGCCTTCCCTTAAATACAAAAGTAATAATTGACTGATGCAAAATTCATTTCCAGTGATAAAAAGCAAAGAGGCATTAAAATGATACATGAAAAATGGTAATGAGTTCATTGAATTAGTTTATAAAACAAGATGACCTACTGAGGACAAATTGTAAATAGCAAAAACATTATAGATAATCATATATGACGAGTAAATGAAATGAGAACTTCTTAGCATAAACTGTAAGTGGTAGACTTACAACTCCAACACACTGACCCACCCATGGACAGTGATGATCAAACCTCTGGACACAGTTGTTGCAGATGGAGCAGTGAGAAGCACGAGGTGGACGATATAACAAACAAGTGTCACAGAACTTCACTCTAACTATGTGGCCATTGACAAAAATGTCCTTTGTTCTAGGTAGTTTCATCTCAGGAGTTGCATTGTTCATCCACTCCACAGATGAAGCAGAAAATGATTCATCTGATTCAGGCGGCCGTGAGTTCCTAGGAATTATTCCCGGATCTCTTGAAGATGTCACGAAGAGAAAAGTCAAATCCTGTAAAGGTCTCAATTTTTATTTTTATTTTTTTAATGCAAAATCAGCATTTTTAAGACCAAAAACCTAATCTCTTTGTATTTTTCCTTGAAAAAAATATCAGAATACGTACCAAAATTGTGAGGGCAAGTCCCACTATCAATACAACATGCCGATACAAGAAGTCAGCTTCTCGAACCCTCACAAGCGTTTTGATACAGAATAATAATGCAGGGGCCCCTATCAAGAATGTTGATAAAAGGCATGATGCCCCATCCGGACCAAAGATCAATCTCCCGCCACACAAAAATTTCTGAAATATAATTGAAGGAATATACGATTACAACATTCTGTGGGTAAACATATAGTTAGAGTTGATCTTAGGTACAATTCAAATGCTTATATTTTACAAAGGTATCTCGATTCAGTAATATGGGAGTGAGAATGTGTGATCATCCGTGTGTCTTACAGCTTCTTTATACCACAAACATCATATAAAGCTCTAACAGATTAGGCTGTAGCACCACAATGAAGACAATACATTCCCCTGATCATGTAATGATTGCACCATGTTCCTCTGTTCGAGGAAAAAATGTAAGTGATTGAAGGAAATAAGCATGTCAATCAGCTTAATTAAGAGGCTCAGCAAACGGTATATTGAAGCAAGATGTAAGTTAAAGGTGAATAAGATAGAATATACAAGGAAAGTTATACTGTAACTTTTGCCTTGAGAATAGTTATATTTTTTAAGAAAACAAAAGTAATCTCTCCAGAAACATTCATTCAAGTGGTTAATCATAGTTTTGATGTATGTACATTGAGTGACGACTCAAGCATTGGAAGAACTAAAAGAAACAGAGAAGCGAAAGTTCTCTTTCTGATCGAATGAGAAAGCTATGCACTATCTTACCCAAATATAAAAAACAAAGACAAGTGTGCACCAAGTAAAACCTCAAAAATTGTAGATGTCCAGAGTTTATCAATGAAAAAATTTAAACATTTTATCACATCCAACAGAAAAATTTGTGGATCTCATTATTGTTTGGTCAAAATAAAAACCACAGAAGACTATGAACGAACAAGGGTGGCACTGATTAAGTCAATACTGTTGCAATTTGGAAGGTTTATGGGCAACTTCCTAGTAAGCTAGATGATAGATACACTACTTGAAAATTCAAAATAAATTGCTCCAATTTAAAATCAGAAATCACAGGCATCAATGCTACTTCAAATCAAAATAACAATCCTGCAATACTGTAATGTAGTCTCTAATGAAAACCCATACATCAAAACGAGCTCTGTCCTTCAAATGATTTTCCATTCACTAGCAAGGCTAGTTGCAATAATCAGGTTCTTCCGTCATACAATCATTATGAAGACCCGGCAAGTTTTCTTGATCAATCTCACATAAAAACACATCAGACAAGATAACCAGGCTATCCACAAATAAAAACAAAAATCTGTTATGTAAAATTTGGTTTTCTTTTATTTACCTATCAAAAAAAAAAAAAAATTAGTTTTCTTCAGGAGGCGGATCCAACCCTGTCAACCATACAGCAGCAAATGATTGATCACAACAAATTGATGCTATAACATCAGCATCTATGTTCAAGAATTGTTTGCAAAAAAGCAAAGATAATATTAAAACAACCCTTTAAATTCCCAAGAAATCATTTAACAATAGCAATACTGAGAATTAAATAAAAAAAAAGTCTCTAATGTATAATAATAGAAATAAAAAAGAATTAAAGGAAACAAGAAAAGGGGCTTACATTACGACCCTTCCAAACACGGTAAAGCATTGTTACGGGTCTGGGAGGGGCATAATCTTGATTCTGAATCCCACCCATCAAAGACCTAGTTTAATCAAAATCTTTTATCTTTTGCTGTTTGACATGCAAAACAATATCCATCAATGGGTGAGAAGAAATCAGATTTTCGCCACAGAGGCCGGGCCCGGTTGAAGCATGGAGAGGAAGCGACCAATATCCTTATCTCTCTCTCTCTCTTTCTGTTTTTTTAACCTTTTTGTGCAAAACCAGTTGCCCCTGCTCTACATCCTTCAAACACAATTCATTTCATCTCCCTCCCTCTCGACCCCTGGAAGTTGCAACGGTAGAGTTTGAGATTTTCCATTTTTAAGCGGACTTTTCGCGGCTAGTACACTGTACAACAATGGAAACACGCGCTATTCAACGGACATGTTTTTAATATTTCCTTTTCGAGATTTTGGAGAAAATGGGCCCTTACCATCAGTGCGAAAATGGTCCCTAACCTTTGTTTCTTGGCCAATGTGTTTTGGTGGTGAGTAATTGATCCTTGTCTTAGAAAAAGACCTATATACCCTTAATTTTAATTAGCAAAAATTGTAATTGGGTCTCTAACATTTGCAAAAGGTACAAATGGATCCTATTTTTTTTTTTTTAAATAAAAGAAACTAATTAGCTTTTTCTTTGTCTAGAATTAAGAATTTATTGACCAAACTAACCATATATGTATGTTTTGTATATTTTACGAACTTTACGAAATAATTTATAATCCCTTTTGCAGCCGATTTATATATAAATGATTTATAAGCAACCAATTTATAAATGATTTATAAATTCAATCAAAATCAAACATTAATTTCAACTACAAAATCATAAAAATTATTCATATATTACATGATACTCATTACCATTCTCTTCCTAAATTGATTTATAATCAACTAAGTTGTTAATGAATATTATTAGTTTTATTATTAAGTAATTGTATTATTTAATAGTTAAAACAAAAAAGGGAAGACGGCCTATGTACTGAATCTATTTTTTTTTTATTAACTACGTATACTATAACTTTGACTATATTTTTATGTAAATAAAAATACAATGAGATTGATTGAATTTCGTAAAAATGATAAACGTCATTTTGCTATATCTTTATCTTAATTTTTATTCAAAATTTTCGTATAACAATGTAATTGCATACACTTCAAGCACGATAATTAACTTTTTTTCCCATTCTAAGAAAATTTAAGTGACACGACTATAGTGCTATATTTAGTAAGCTAAATTACATATTATTAAATAAAGGTTCAAGATGCATTTGAACTATTCCAAAGGTAATTGACCTAACTACAAATTTTTCTAATAAAAAAAGGGCACATTGATCATTTTAACCTAAAAGGGACGAATTGTTCACCAAAATACATAGGTCGGGGATGTCCATGCCAAAAATTATAACATTAGGGACCATTTGAATACACGAGGCAATATTAGAGGAAATAATCTATTTGTATTTAGCTTGTTGACAAAGGTTGTTGACAAAGTAAGGTGTAAGGTTTAGATTAATTTAATGGACAGATGAGATTGAGTTGCCTATAATTTTATTATTTCAAGAATTACAAAATATTATAATAT
>CAIGRR010481401.1:0-22520 GCA_903798365.1 Fraxinus sp. 1973-6204 | reverse complement strand
GTACATTAGTAAAAAAAAAAAAGAAGAAATGTAGAATTGTTATGTCTTAGTTATTGGTTTTTGCTCTTGATAGTTACAATCCGAAAAAAAAAATTACATTTTAAAAGAATCCCACAAATTAAAACAGCAACCACATCAATTTCAATGGCGACAATTAATTTTTGGCCACCACGTGAAGATCTCTCGGATAAAAGGTTTGAAAAAACACATGTTTGGAGACCCAAGAAAGGGTCATCGATATTTGTTGGTTATCAAAAGATCACCTCTCACCCTCCTAGTTCTCGTGAGCTTAGCAAAGGCAAGAGATGACCAGTTTTTTGAAGACCTGTTGTTGGAGACCCAAGTATGCAGCAATAAAGAAGATGCTTCTTCAGAAAACGAAAATGCAGAGAGAGAGAGAGAGGAAAGTGGGAAATAATTAGGATTTAGTTTGTTGATCGGCTAAAATAAATGTATAAATGCAGTATTTTATACTTTTTAATTACTTTTCACATGATTTTTGAAAATGGCCTTATATTTAGGGCATATAGTCTAATTTCCTCTATTGAGGAATAGATCATGTTGGGCTTCTGAAGGCCAGAACAAGAAAGGATCTTTTTTCTTTCACAAAGTTGACAACACAAAATGCCAATCCTCAAGAAAGTACAACTCTACAATTAACAAGAAACGATTATACCAAAGCTCTGTTAAACGTGCAGCCAACAAGATTGCATTGGAACTTCAAATTTTAGTCACAAATTTTCACTATATAAACAGCTACTCTTATAACAATAATCATCAGTACTCAATTAAGAAAAGTCAAATTTCAGTAAAAAGAAATTAAGATGCCTACTGATGAGCAGCTTCTTCTGTTGGATTTCTGGGTCAGTCCATTTTCCACGAGGGTGAAAATTGCACTAGCTGAGAAAGGGTTGTCGTATGAAATTCAAGAGGAAGACATATTAGGAGGGAAGAGTGATTTGCTGTTAAAATCAAACCCTCTTTATGCTAAAGTTCCAGTGTTGCTTCACAATGGGAAACCCGTCGTTGAATCCACCAACATTGTGCATTATATCGACGAGACATGGCCATCGCCCCAATTGCTTCCCGCTTGCTCTTATGGAAGGTCTCGGGCTCGCTTTTGGGCTGATTTCATAGACAGGAAGGTTCGTTTACTCCATGCGAAGAACAAAACGTTCTTACACGCATGCACTCTATGCCTAGTTTTTGCATAAATAGGTTGAATGGTCTAGTCTAAAAACTTAGCTGTGCACAATTTTTCAAATATTTCTAACACGTTTATGTGCTCTAATACTATATCGAGTCCTTTCCATGTTTCAGGTGTTCGATGCAGGCAGCAATATATGGAAGAGCAAAGGGGAGGAGCTTGAGGCTGCTAAGAATGACTTCATTGATATTCTTAAGAAGCTGGAAGGAGCCATGGGGGTTAAGGACTACTTTGGGGGCGACGAATTTGGGTTTGTCGATGTTATTCTCATTGGCCTAACGACTTGGTTTTATGCATACGAGAAATATGGAGGATTCAAGATTGAGAAAGAGTGTCCTAAATTTGCAGCTTGGATTAATAGATGCAAGGAGAGAGACAGTGTTGCCAAAAACTATATTGATCCTCAAAAGGCCTACGAGTTTGTGGGCTTGTTAAGGGAGATGCATGGTGTTGAATAGTGAAATTACCAATGGCCAGTTAAAAATTAAAAGTGTGTGTTTTGTAATAATATGAGAAAAATAAGTGAAAAATAATTATCTTCCTTTGTATGTACATTTCTCTTGTGCTTGCAATTGGAAGACAAGGGGAAGATTTGTGGAAAATAATTGCATGGAAATTCTGTCATGATTTGTAGTATTATAATCGCATTCCCTTTGCGCTTACATTTTGAGTGTGTTTTTTATTTTAATGCTACAGAAGCGAAATTAACAAGTTAATTACTAAATTAATCTAATCAAACTTGAAGTAATTTGCTACATAAGAATGTGTTGGAAAATTGAATATAATGGCTGACTTTGAAATAAAATTTTAGTGGGACCCGTTTAATTATTTTGGAAGATCAATATTGATTTGTGTTCTCCTCCGTAAGAACATCGAAATCATATATTTACTTGTCAAAAATGATATTCGGGTGAATGAAAAGTGTAGCTCAAAGTAATGCATTGAAAAATGTTTTGTGTTGAAGGGAAACTAGTTTAAAAGTTATCCTACATAGGAAAATAGATAAAGACGTGACTACTTTAAATATGATTGTACTTCAGAATGGTGTAATCATGTGTAATATAGATGCTTTCTCCACATGCGAGCGCAGTGGAGTGCAAATCACGGACTAAAAATAAGCTTTGGACCTTGAACTTGTGTGCTGACACGACCTGCGTACATAAATGTCGGACCGAATTGACCAAAAATTGGCCCTTAGGAGGGTCCACATGAAACTCATGTGATTATACCTGTATTAATAGAGAGATTAACAGCCGGATTATTGGTGGTTAATTACATAACTCATAGCTATTAATTCTCCATTCCAGTATATTTATTCAGCCATCCTCCTCCATTGCATACACACGAAAAAAATTATTTTTTGCATAAAAAAAAAGGAAAGAAAATCTTTTTCGATCTGCATACATAATTTATTTTCTGTTACGATTTTGGTGATAGTGTTCAGAAAGTCAGTTCGTCGGAGTAGTATCTACAGTGCTCAGATTCTCTGATTTTTTCGTTGTATCCTGAGAAACAGACGTTCGAACTAAACCTCAAGCACATACGGTGAGGAGACAAATCCGTTTTAAGGAAACTGTGTTCACACAGACCTCAGTTCATTTGATTAATTCTTTTTAAAAAAACTATTTAGATTACTTGTTCTGTTTTTATTATAATTAATAAATTATTAGATTTGAAATAGTTTTGTTAACATTCTCGGTTGGCTGGTGTCCAGTATATGTTTATACGATATTTCTGTTAGTAGCAAATTCGGTATGTGTTGCAAATACGGTATGTGCAAATCCAGTAGTGTTGCAAAATACGGTATGTGCAAATCCGGCATGTGTTGCAAAATACGGTTGTGCAAATCCAATATGTGTTGCAAATTCGGTATGTGTTCATCTTGTATTTGTTAAGTTGGTATACATTCATTATTATTTTTCTCTACAATCTTAAAACAGATTCACAACAAATAATTTCATTTTGGTTTTATTGAGATCTAATATTTGTTTGATTTTCAGAAATGACAATCGAACCAATCAATATGGAAGTGGTCTTTGAAAACTTGGTTGTGGGTTCTGCAGTGCCTCAAGTGCCAAGTTTTGTTGTGACTAAATTGCCAAGCTATGTTATGAGACAGACTATGGCTCAACCAACTGGTCATGCCGTTTATGTTCCAGTTAATCATGAAAAGAATCGGAGAAGTTCAATGGTTTGAATTTCAAAAGGTGGCAACAAAAAATGTTGTTTTACCTGACCACCTTGAACCTTGCGAAGTTCTTGACTGAAACTGCTCCTAAACTCAAAGGGGGTAAAGAAGATGTTCAAGAAAAATGATTCAATTGACTGCAATTTTGAGTGAAACTTTCCAAGTGACTGCAATTATTGAAAAATCGCCCCCCGCATGGAAAGATTTCATGAGTTATCTTAAGTACAAGCGAAATGAACTGAACGTTGAAAAACTGATTGTTAGACTTCGAATTGAAGAAGACAATAGCAGTTCTAAAAAGAAGGGGTTCAATCCTATTGTATCTAAAGCCAATGTTGTTGAGCAAATTCAAAGTTCTAAGACATTCAAGAACAAGTCTAGAATATCTCAAAGGTGCTAAGCTAGGACCGAAATGGGGCATCTCTAAGAAGAAATTTCAAGAAAAATGATTCAATTGAAATAAAGTAGGCCACAAGTCATCTGAGTGCATATTGCCAAAGAAGAATAATAAAAAAGAAGTAAATGTGGTTGACTACATGACACATGATGTGTCAGAGATGAATCTCGNCAAGAAAAATGATTCAATTGAAATAAAGTAGGCCACAAGTCATCTGAGTGCATATTGCCAAAGAAGAATAATAAAAAAGAAGTAAATGTGGTTGACTACATTGCACATGATGTGTCAGAGATGAATCTCGCAGCCGTCGTTTCCGAAGTGAACATGGCTGGTTCTAACCCAAAAGAGTGGTAGATTGACACCAGTGCTACGAGATATCTATGCTTTGATAAAGAGTTGTTTGCTGCATTTGAAGTAATTGAGAATGGAAAGAATTTGATCATGGGAAATTCAGCAACTTCTAAAATCAAGGGTCAAGGAAAAGTGATTTTGACGACAACTTCAGAGAAGAGCTGACTTGATAATGTGCTGTATGTGCCAAAAATCCGCAAGAACCTAGAGTCTGGGTCGCTTTTGAATAAGCATTGTTTTGTATTGTATTTGAGTTCGACAAAGTTATTTTATCAAAAAGTGGAATGTTTGTCGGAAAATGTTATGTTTTCGATGGTATGTTTAAATTGAATGTAATGGTTGTGAAGTCGAAGATTAATAAAGTTAATTCTTCTGATTACTTGATTGAGTTTTCCAATTTGTGGCATGGTAGACTAGGACATGTTAATTATGATACATTGCATAGATTAATTAATTTGAACTGTATACCGGCATTTCATATTGATTCTAAACAAAAGTGTGAAACTTGAGTTGAGACCAAATTGACAAGGTCCTCATTTAAGTCAATTGAATGGAATACAGAACCACGCGATTCAATTCACATCGACGTATGTGATTTAACACTTGTACAAACAAGAGTTGGAAACAAGTATATTATTACTTTTGTCGACGATAGCACAAAATATTTTTATGTGTATCTGCTTAAAAGTAAGGACGAAGTTATAGAGAAATTTATTCTCTATAAGAATGAAGTTGAAAATCAACTTAATAATAAAATTAAGGTGTTGAGAAGTGATAAATGTGGTAAGTGTGAAGCTCCATTGCTGAATTCTGTACACAATACGAAATCATATATGAAACCACTACACCTTATTCTCCGCAACAAAATGACGTTACTGAACGAAAAAATCGTAACTTAAAAGAAATGATGAATATAATGTTATTAAGTAGCTGTGTTATCAGCAAATTACCTTTTAAATAAGGTACCTCGAAAGAAAATGGAAAAGACCCCATATTAGTTATGGACAGGAAGAAAATCTTCGTATAAATATTTACGAGTGTGTGGGTATATTGCTAAAATGGTTGTTCCAACGCCAAAACAGGTAAAGATAAGCCCGAAAATTGTATATTGCAACTTCATAGACTATGCACATAATAGTAGTGCTTATCGATTTCTTGTGCATGAGTCTAAAATCTCAGATATACACAACAATACGATAATGGAATCGAGAAATGCTTCGTTCTTTGAACATATATTTCCATACAAGTCCAAAGAAGAGGCNAGCCCGAAAATTGTATATTGCAACTTCATAGACTATGCACATAATAGTAGTGCTTATCGATTTCTTGTGCATGAGTCTAAAATCTCAGATATACACAAAAATACGATAATGAAATCGAGAAATGTTTCATTCTTTGAACATGTATTTCAGTATAGATCCAAGAAGAATTAAGATCTTCTAAACAGACACTTGAGACTATGGTTGAAAATAGTCAAGACCAAGAATTAGAACAAGATGTTGAGGTTGAATCAAGACGTAGCAAAAGGAAAATGACTGAAAAATCTTATGATCCTGATTTTCTAACTTATATGCTAGAAAGTGAACCTCGAAGCTTTCAAGAATTTGTGAACTCTTCAGAAGGACCTCAGTGGAAGAGGCCATTAAAAATGAAATAGATTATATTTTGCAAAATCATACATTGGATCTAGTGGATCTTCCTACACGAAGTAAACCACTAGGCTACAAATGAGTTTTCAAAAGAAAAATAAAAGCAGATGAAACAATTGAAAAGTATAAGGTCATATTAGTAATAAAAGGTTATAGACAACGAAAAGGCCTTCATTACTTTGACACATATTCTCTAGTGACGAGAATAACATCTATTAGGATAACACTTGCGATTGCCGCTCTAAGAAATCTTGAAGTACATCAAATGGATGTTAAAACTGCTTTTCTAAATGGAGATTTAGAGAAAGAAATCTATATGAAACAACTCGAGGGTTTTTCATCACAATGACAGGAAAAGAAAGTTTGTAAATTGATGAAATCATTGTATGGCTTGAAACAAGCTTCAAAACAATGACATAAAAAATTTGACAATATTATGATGGAATGTGGATTTAAGATTAACGAGTGTGACAAATGTGTCTACGTCAAAGACACCAAAAATGGTTATGTCATTTTATGTCTTTACATTGACGACATGCTTATTTTGGTAGCAACGATAAGATGATTAAATCCACTAAAAATATGTTAAGTTCAAGGTTTGACATAAAAGATATGGGTTTAGCTGATGTCATACTTGGAATTAAAATTAGCAAAACATCAGATGGACTCATTCTAAGTTGTCACATTATTTGGACAAAATTCTAGAAAAATTCAGCAAGGATGATACTGGAATGGCTAGAACACCAATAGATACGAGTCAACATTTTTCTAAAAACAAAGGTGAGAGTGTCTTTCAAGTAGAATACTCTAGAATTATTGAAAATCTCATGTACTTGATGAGTTGTACAAGACCAGACATAGCATACACAGTTAGTAAACTGAGTAGATATACGAGTAATCTAGGAGTTGACCACTGGAATGAAAGAGTACTAAGGTACTTAAGATATACTCATAATTTTGGACTGCACTATACCATATAGCCAGTAGTCATTGAATGATATAGTGATGCAAATTGGATATCTGATATAAAAGACTCCAAATACACTAGTGGATTTGTTTCACATTAGGAGGTGCAGCTATATCCTGAAAATCCTCTAAACAAACCGTTATAGCTAGATCTACCATGAAATCTAAGTTTATAGTTCTAGATAAATGTGGTGAAGAGGCTGAGTGGTTACGCAACCTTTTAGAGGATATTCCAAGAAGGCCGAAACATGTGCCACCAATTTGCAAATATTGTAATAGTCAATCAGCAATTGAAAGGGCACAGAGTAACATGTACAATGGTAAGCCTAGATATATACGTCATTGACGCAATACCATAAGGCAACTACTCTCAATTGGAGTTATATCTATAGATTATGTAAGGTCAAATGATAACATTGCAGATTCGCTAAACAAATAATTAAATAGAGAGTTAGTTGAAAAATTATCGAAAGAAATATGACTTAAACCCTTTAACGGATAAGTTAATACAAAGAAAATCCAGCCTAGTTGATTGGAGATCCCAAGATCTAGGTTCAAAGGGACAACCTAATTGTAAATCTTAATTGAATCATTATGTGGGATGTTTTCTCATGTTCATTCCTATGATGTAATAGTGATGCCCGTAAGAAT
Organism: Fraxinus sp. 1973-6204; assembly: GCA_903798365.1. NCBI lineage: Eukaryota > Viridiplantae > Streptophyta > Magnoliopsida > Lamiales > Oleaceae > Fraxinus > Fraxinus sp. 1973-6204. The sequence continues at coordinate 15,111 of CAIGRR010481401.1, read as the reverse complement.
GAAGGATAAGCAATAAGCTTTTAATGATTCTTATACGTCAAAAATCGAGCAATGTAATGTGTGTTACTTGCAATAAAAAATACCTATGCGAGAGAGAAGTTGAGCCGCTTCTAAAAGAATTGTGTGTGGCTCAATTCTTAGGAATTCTCACAGAATCAAGCATATATTCATGGCAAAAAATGAACATAACAATGAGAATTGAATTGTGTTAGGAAGAATCGTGTGTGGAGTATATCATCTTTTACATAAAAGGCAAAACAGTTCAAGGACATCGTATCTACTGGTCAGCTAGTGAAGTAAATATATTTTCACAATGGAAGGTTCAAAGGGTAATATATACATATCCTATGCAGGATTCAACTGTTGAACTATAATACCAAGTGTTTATGTCTTCTGTTTCTCTGTCTCTCTCAATTTTCATTCATATGGGGGATTATTGGAAAAAAAAAAAATTTGAAGGGCTGGCTTTGACATAAATTTTGAGTGGGACCCATTTGTTTATTTTGGAAGATCATGATTGATTTGTATTCTCTTCCATGAGAACATCGAAATCATATATTTACTTGTCAAAAATGTTGTTCAGTTGAATGAAAAATTGGAGCTCAAAATGTTGAATTGGAAGAGATTTTGTGTTGAAGGGTAACTAGTAAAAGTTATCTCACATAGGAAAATGGATAAAGGCAATGACCATTTTAAATATGATTACACTTTAGAATGGTGTAATCATGTATAGCATAGATAGATGCTCTCTCCACATGCGCAAGTAGGGGAGTGCAAATCACGGACCGAAAAAGTTTCAGACTTTGAACTTATGTGTGGGCGCGACTTGCGTACACGAATGTCGGACCAAATGGACCAAAAATTGGCCCTTAAGAAGGTCCACATTTTGCCTTTATTTTATTATTTTTCAAAATAAAAAAACATTTTTAAATTCTTCTTTTAACTTCTGAAACTCATGTGATTGTGTTAATGGAGAGATTAACAGCTGGAGTAGCATCTGTAGTGTTTAGACTCTACTGATTTTTTGTTGTATCCTGGTAAATTGACGCTCGAACTAAACATCAAGCACCTACGGCGAGGGACAAATTTATTTTAAGGAAACTCACACAGGCCTCGGTTTCAAAGGTCATTGGATTTTTATTTCCTGCAATATATATTACTTATTCTATTTTGTTTATTGTGATTAATAAAATTATTTAATTTGTAATATTTTGGTTAATATTCGGTTAGTTAGCTGTCTAACCAGTATTTGTTTATACGGTATGTGTTCAGCCGGTATGCGTCCATACGGTTGGTTAGTTGCACTGTCGGTACGTGTTCTGTTCATAAGGTAAGTTAGTTGCACACTCGGTATGTGTCCATCCGGTATTTTTTCACTATTATTTTGTAATCAGCATGCGATTATTAAATTACAAGATTATTTAAAAAAGATTTAGTTCTGAAGATATTATTGAAAAACCTATTTTTTTTAAAATACGTACTGACCTGGTACAAGTAGGGCGGCTCTTTCAAAATACAGATGACGAACCATTAGAAAGTCATCCAAATATAGAAAAAATGAGTACATTTCAAATGAAAATAATAAAAATTGATGTTGATAAAGCATACGTCGAGATGATGGAAAGACGAAACATAGAATAATAATCCAAGAACAATCATCAATGGTATAGTAACAATAATGTACAGTAATTAGGTTGCAAAGTGGCACAATTTTTTTACTATTTTTCAAGATGAACACTTGCAAGAGGTAGATCTGATATGCCACACCTACTTTTTTTTTTTTTTTTTTTATATAAAATCAATGTATAAATACAACAGAACGTGACAGAAAAACACAACACATGATATATATAAAATACTAGCACTTACATTAGAAAAGCACTATACTCTTGTGAACTTGCTCGGCAACATTCTTCAAATAAGAGTAAGTTATTCATTAATTTTCTTTTACTTTACTTGTTTATCGGGTAAGGCCTAAATTTTCTTGAAAAGATGCACAATATTTTGCCAAAAAAATTAGTGTTCAAAATCTTTAATGCTTAAAATTTTTAGCACTCTTAACCTCTTTATCGTGAATTTCATGGTCAAAAGATGAAGAAGTAGTCATTTGAGTTAAGTAAACTATATTATATCTCGATTGAGGGAGTTTGTTTAACCTTTTTTAAAATTGATGAAAATTCTTTTTTGACTACAGTCTCAAACCTTTTAAAAGGTCAAGAAAAAAAAGCTAAGGATGGCCCCCCGGGGCACATTCAAGTTGGTAAAGGAAGGGCATTGTTGGGCTTGCAACCTCAGCGTGGGGAGTTCGATTCCTGGTTGGAGCAGTTGAGTGATGTAATAATCAATATTGGTTGGAACAGTTTGGTGATATAATAATCATGGAGGAAGGCTCCCTTGGGGTCAGGAGTATAAGGGAAATTATATCCACAATTGTAAAAATTTGTTTTCCTTTAATGGAAAACAAAGTCAAACGAACACAAAAACTTCGACATTTTTCAGGTGAAATATTATACCGATCAAACACTATTAATTGATAATTTTCAATAAAACAAGTTCTAGATAATTCAATTCCGTAAAATTCATTTTCTTTCCACCCAAATTCTATTCTTACAATCAAACGGATCCTAGGATGAAAGAAAGTAGTGAAAGTAATAAAAGACCTAAATCAAAAACATATCAAGAATTTTGAAAAAGAAAAGAACTTATTATGAAAAAGAAAAGAACTCATGAATAAAGCATATGATATTGGAGGAAAGTACCATTTTTCCCTAAAAAAAAATTATATGAATGAAAAAGATAATATAATATAAAAGTATAGGAAAAAGACCGGTCGAAAAAGGATGCAAGTTGCCAATAGCAAGTGAATGTGGATTGATTTCAGAAAAATGGGTTAAATTCACACCACATTTTAATTATATCAAATGTCATTAACTTTTTTCTTCATCACATTTTTATTTTTAATATTTCATTAATTATAAAATCCCGTCCTTAATCATGATTTTCGTTCAAAATATTGTTAACATACTTTAAAATGAAAGTCAAATATTTAATCGCATTCTTACATTATTATTTGTTTTGCTTATTTAAGAATACGACGTAAAAATGAGAACCTTTTACTCTATTTTAAAGAAAATTTTGCAGAGAAGTCTTAATCAAGAACAATTTAGGTTAATTTGAGAATAAAAACTCAATAAAAAAAATTTTGAGATATAATTGTCATAATGTGTAAAGATTGTGAACATTTTATGCAATTAAAATTTAGTTTACTTATTACTGTGGTAGGAATATATTTAACCATTCGGAAATAAAATAACTGCGAACCTTGAGACAAACCTTGTACAATAACTAAATAATTTTTTTTATTAGAGCATATAATAGTATACATTTGATTGTAGAAGAAATGTTGGCTTACTTAAAAACTTACCTAGAAAAAAAGGGGCATTAAACATATATGTTACAATCAAAAGATCAAAATAGAAAGAAATTAGATTAAGAATGATTGGAGGAGATAATCTACGAATTTTACTAGCTCTATTAGAGAAATAATTATAGGATCTGATCCTAAGAGAGATATCTTTATGACCAAAATAAAGCTTTAGAAGAATTAAATAAATAAAAAAAAAAAAAACTAAGTGTATGTTTCAAACTAAGTGCACAAATTTTAGCCCTTTGATTGATTTTGATTTTTCAAGAAGTGGTTTTCTGATAAGTATTATTTATTTATTTATTTTATAGTTAAAAGAATAAGAAAAAAAAATAGATTTACATGTAAAATTATTTTATTAAGATAATTTGTGATTAAAAATAGGGTAATTATATTCACACCACAATTTTTATTTCTTAGATTGCACTTAAAGTTCTCAATCTTTATTGATCAAAATTCAAATCGCTTATGTCTATAATGATTTTTTAAGACATTCCCATCGTCAAACTCTCTATTAGTTAACATATTTTGTATTTAATAACAGTTTATGTCCAAAAAGTTAGTTGAGATGGCGTAAAACAATTTACTTTCTCATCATATTTTTTTTTTTAAAATAAATAAAAAAACATGAAAATAATTTTTCCTTATTTCAAATAATGGAAACAAAAATATTTTGACATAAATTATTATCAGGTACGAGATGTATTAATTAATGGAGAATTCGACGAAAAAATTAAGGAAATAATTGTTACAATGAGAAAAATTGAAGAGTTTAACTGCAATTAAAATGAAATGTAATAAATAAAACCGTGGTGAAAATATAACCACCCTTAAAAATAAGTTTTGGGAAAAAAGGATTTTGGAAAAAAAAAAAAAAAGGGATGTAGAATGTAGACACGGTCTAAAACTCATTTTAATAATATATTTTTTAATAAAATAATTTTACATGTGAACTCTTAATTTTTTCTATTTTTTAATCACGAATTTAAAAAAAAAAAAAATCACAAAATCTATTATAAAAAAAAAAATCCAACAAACAAAGTATGAAATAGTCAATTTTATGTAATCTATGACGTTATTTTATGTAATCTATGACGTTTACTAGAAGCCAATTAGTCGAATCAATAATTGGTCGAAGAAAAACGTCGTCAGAGTGGACTCGCTTTCTCATCTCCGTTCAGGTTCTATTTCCACAAATATAAAGGCCCTTACGAATCGATCGAATCGAAATAGCATCGAATTCTTGAACATACAATCTAAGGTTGTTTACTTTTGACGAAATTGGGAATTTGATTTGATTTCTAATAACAATCCACCTAATTCGAAGCGTATTTGTATTTTTGTAATTCAGGGTTTCTTGTGGAACTTTTCAAGTGGGAGGAAAATGGCGTTAGCTTCTGATGATCGACAAGCCACCAGCATCTGCAACCACTGGTTAGATTTTCTTACTTTTTTTTTTTTTTTTGGCCTTTTTGGACTTTACCTGAAGAACCTGGCCAGATGCAGTGACTGAAGATAGCTGTCCGATAATTGATTGGAAAAGTTGACTGCGATTAAAACGGTCCAACGATGAAATGCGGCATTATGTCTACCATCGCGTCTAACTTTCTGTTAACGTCGCATGATGGTCTTGAAAATTTACTGCCTGCGTTAGAAATATCTGTTTGTATATACATGTCTAATTTGCATACTTTTAAGAAATGTATTCCTCTTTTATGCAGTTGTAGATTGTCAGACACGTGATTCTCAGAACTAATTACAAGAAAAGTTATTATTGAAACACCTTGTTTGCGATTCTTTGACGCCTCTCATAAGATTTGGTTATAAGATACTATAATTTTAATGTTGATTATTTCCAGATTAATGGGATAGATAATTAAATAATCGTTTTATGCTAATAATTACCAGATACTAGGCTCTTAAAATTGATAATCTGAGTTAATTATTATAACGAGCTGTGAAATTTTTTCTTAACTGGAAGAAATGGTTCTAAAAATTTTGGGTTTATGTACAAAATATTTTATTGTGTAAATGTGTGGTTGAAAATGAGTATGAAAATTAAAGAGTTTTGAAATAATGGTTGTCAAACATGGGCTAAGAAATAAATTTTTAGTGAAATATTTTTTTGTGTGCATCTCATTGAATAAATAGATGATTATGACTGAGTGACAAGTTGAGCACTAAATTCATTAGAGGCTTGGTTCATTTGCTTTGTACTCCAAATTGCACTAATCTTGCACACAGACTCCTCTGCCCTCATTTATGCACGCAAGAAAAACTTGTCAGACTGTTCTATTGAATCATAAGTTTGAATTTTGAAATGCGGACGATATGTGATAATTGTTTATTTGACATTGACGTTACAAATGTATCTTAATGCATTGTGGTCTTATCACGTAAGCCTTTTTTTTTTATTTTGTTTTCTCAACGCTTCAAGGACATAGATCTAATGTAATTTAAGAATTATGCATTCTCTGAATCTCCTCAGACTCTATCCAATGCAAATGCAAGAGCGTAAACCATGACAAAAAGAAACAAAATTCAACTGGGGATGAATATAAAATCCGCATTAATGTCCAGTTCCAAAAATATTTGCTCTTTCTTTTAGAAGTAGAATTGCAAAAGAACTAAGCCAAGCCAATCTTGGAGCAACCACCATTATTTCATTTATTTATCCATAATTTCGGGGAAGGCTCGTATTGACATGCTTAGAAAGTTTGTGTTTTATTATTAATTAGAATAATTTGATAGGTGACAAATAAGAACGAATCTGAGAGCATTCACTTTTAGCAGCACCGGTCTTGCATGCAGACACCTGTTTGTTTAATTTATGGATGAAGATCCTTATTTAGCTCTAACTGGTCATTTAGCATATTTATAGAACTCATATATGAAAAAAGGAGTTATGAGGTTGCTTGGGATGGGTACAATGTCATTATTTTATTGCCTGCTAATTATGTAAAAATGAATTATTTACTCCGGTACTTCATTATTTATAGGACAGTTTCTAATTTTTCTTTTTTTTTTTTTAAAAAAGGCCTTTTTTCTGAAATGTTTAATGTGTTATTGATAGTCGTTTAATGTTTGACAATGAACTGGCTTACTAACTGTTTCGTGTTAGCTGCGTCATTGTAATTGTCGAGTTGATACGTTGATGTTGTTGTTGTTGGTATTTCAACCTTGGTAAACAGCTGCTAATTTGTGGAAAATATTATTTTCCAGCGATAGGGCAATTCCTTCTTCAAATATGGACCTGCATTTTGCTCACTGCTCCCGGAATCTAGAAAAATGTAAAGTCTGCGATGATATGGTTCCCAAAAAATTTGCTGAGGAACACTTTCTTACCACTCATGCCCCGGTATGTGAGAACATGTTACCCAGTGAAATTCTGTGCAATAATTTCCACTTTAGCAGAAAAATTTGTTACATTGGTCTTATTCCAGCATATAGCTGTCAATCCTTTTTAGGACCAATTTGTTTTTACTTCTGTGTCAGTAGCTTTATTAATGTCTCATCTCTAACTTTTTGTCTTAAAATGTTGATTAGTTTATATCATGTGTGTATGTATGAGTTTGTGGGATGTGTTGCATGATGCTCAATTTGCAATATTTGTAAGCATATTTATACTTGTGGATCATTGAGTGTTACCCTTGTGAATTATCATGGCCTTGTTTATCACTGATCTTGTATGATGTCACATGTTTATTGTGATTTATACAAAATCGAAACTTGACTCCATGAAATATTGTCCTGTACTTTGCTAAAATTGCATGTATCCTATTCTTCTATTTGGTATATCAAGGTCCTATTTCCATAATTAAACCAAAGGGGGTCACTGGGTCAGAACCTTTTGTTTATCCCTTTTTGGTTTCTTCTTTACTCGACATTTGGAACCTGTGTAAGTTGGATGATACTTGTGCTCTGTGATTTTGTTCTTATAGATGTGGGTAGTGCAACATCCATGAAAATTGCCTCCTTTTTATGTATTTAAAACATCATTTTATCCAAAATAATATAATGTCTTCTGCCTCTTTTTTTCCTCAGTCATAACCTCATTGTGTCACGTGATAAAGACTGCCTTTGTTGCAGCTTGCATTCTTATCCGTATAACTTCTGCATTATGTTTAACACATCCGAATCTAGTTATCTTGAACTGGTGAATCTACACTATACGCTTTGGGTTTTATAACAAAAGTTTTCACACTAATGGTGTATATGGATACTAATTGGACTCTGTAGAAAAGAAGCATTATTCTAGTGGTTCTTGCCAAATATTATCTATTTGATGCAGAAGATGATTGATTGACGTAATATCCTTGGAGGCAAACACTCAGGAAGATGCTTTAGCCTTGAACATGCTTTCTTCATCCATTCAAAGGATGCTATTCTTCCTTCCAACAACACCATAAAAAAGAAAGCCAAAGAAAGTTACCCTCCTGATTGATTATATAGACAAGTGTATGTTGGAAACTTAACAATCAAAACAACAAAAAACTACGCCTTGTTTTCAGTAGTAGTTCATTAATATACAAGAGGATTGATTTACTCAGTCTGTTGCTGCAAACCAATGAGCTCTGGTACATGTTTTACCTATGAAAACGTTCCTTTGAACATGCTATATCCTCTTTCCACGAATACCATCGAAAAGCAATGCACAGAAAGTTCCACTCCTGATCATATAGACAAGTGTATGTTGGAAAGTTAAAAACTGTTGCAAAACTAGATGTTCTCAATATATTTGGGGTTGGTTACATGATTCCTTTTTTTCCACTCCATTTATGTCTGCGAGTTGGAAACATAATGGTTGGAGGTGGTTAACCAGAAATGCTCTCAATTGGGTATCTGATATCCCTTAAAGTGAGGAGTGCATGAGTTAAATCTGAATTTTTTTTTAAATTTTTTTTATAATTTCGATACTACCTGTGGCTGTGTGACTGTGTGGGGGTTGAAAGTACATGCATAGTGGTCTAATGCCAACGCCTGCTGGAGAGAATTTAAATTTGGGGGTGCTTACCCCCATTACGAGAATCTACTAATAATAAAAATGATACATCACTTTGCTAAACAGAAATTGAAGTCGATCATGGTTTTCCAGTGAACATCAGGTATGTAGAGCTTATCTAATCATAGCAACCCGCCCAGGAAACCTTAAACTTCTAGTCATTTTAAAATCTTGAGTTGTGGCATTTTAAATCTGACCTTGGAGAATAAATATGCAACCGCATGTCCTTTTCTATAAATATGAGATACTCTACACGAGAATGAAGATAAAATATGCTTAATTTCCTGGATGATGTGCTGGATATTCCATAGCCCCTGCTTATTCAAAAAGATGAAAGATATAGCCACAGCCGAATCTGCTTCAATCCAGATACTTTTAAACCCACATAGTAAGAACAACTTCAATCTAGAAAACGGTGTCGTAAATTTAGCAATTAACCTTCCCTGTTTGGAAAATCCATCGTGATATGTTTATCTTATCGTTGGATAACAACTTGTCATCGGATTTACACTATTCCTCATTTCAGGCTATCATTATTTGGTGTGTGTGTGTGTAGTGACTTGTATACCTTGGTCAGGTAGCTTGTTCCCTGTGCACTCAGACAATGGAACGTGATGTTTTAGATGTTCATAAAGGAGAAAAATGCCCACAAAGGATCGTGACATGTGAATACTGCGAGTTTCCATTGCCTGCAATTGATTTATTTAAGCATCAGGTAGTGATTTTTTATGGTGAAGAAATTTGGTGTTGTTCTTGTGATGTAATATGCACATCATTGATCAATATAGGAAGTATGTGGGAACCGAACAGAGCTATGTCCTTTGTGTCGCAAATACATAAGGCTACGTGAAATGAATGGTCACGAAAGTAGATGCAATGGTGTTGTCTATAATGTTGCAGAATCCTCAAGGTAAGAAAAATTATGAAGTCCTCAGTTTATATGAGCATTCTGTATTTCTAGGATGTTAATGATGACTCTCTATATGTTGCATTGGTATATTTATAGCCTTGAATTGCAATAAACATGAGGTCAGCTACATGAATCCCTTTCTCCACTCTATTGAAATAGAAATTTATCTTGCTGCAATATTTGGCATGTAATGATTGATATACTCCAGGATAGACAAAATGATGCTGTTAAAACTTGTGAAAGAAAGGATTACTGAAACTTAGATGAAATTGTGAACCTTAGTTATCTAAGAGTCAAGGGAATAATAATTGATGTGTATGGTAAGATTAGCTAACATGAATTGAACTCAAAGTTATTTTATCAGCTAGAAAGAGTATGGTTTCAGACAGAGGGTGTTAATGGCAATATCTTTGCTTGAAGAGTACCCACTGCAATCAATAATCTTAAGTAGTTTTTCTACACTAGTTTTAGTTGGTGGCAACAAATCATACCTCAAAGAAGCTTTACCAAAAAAAAATTAAACCAGCTTATGACTGTTGATCCAAACTATGGTTAAAATAAAACTTGTTATAGTGTCATAGCCATGTTTACCCGTCTAATCCATACTTACATAACCAGCTGTTATATTCTTGGTTTTGCTTTGCTTAGTTTCTATCAATTTCAAATTCTATTTAGTTTTGCTGTCCTTGGATCTAAACTATTTTGCACGGGTGCTTCTGAAGGAACACGAGGCAACCTGAAAGAGACCGTGGTGGTGCTCAAAGAAGGCCACCACACGAGTTTTCACCGAGGCTGCTCTTATATACCATTGCCATTACTGGCATCGCTGTTCTGTTAGGTTCGCTATTCTTCCAGAGGAAACCAGGGGAAAACAACATTCACTAGTTCTGAAGAATGCTTATGCATTGCTGATACGAGCCTTCTTTATTCTGTGTATTCCATTTTCTCGCCTAATTCTACCAGTGTTTTTAATGCTTTTGAGACCGTGTAATCTATGCCAATCAGTGTATGAGATGAGTAAATATGATGTCTGTAAAGGGAATTGGTAACAGCACTGTAATAGAATAAAATGTTTCTATTCTCAATAATTATACCAATGTTTTCCATTTCCTTTCAATCTTTCTCTGTCCCTTTTTTAAATCAATCAACATCGACCAGCGTTCGGCTATGTGATTATTGAAAAAGTGAAATGAGCGGTGGAAGATCAAAAGTATCCACTTCCTTCGCTCCCGATACTAGTGGGAGCAAGCTAGACCCTACATTCCAAATTCAAGAATACGACTGATACGATTGATTGGTCTGTCCGTCTGTGTGCCTCTCGATCATGAAAGATGCTATGAATCCAATACTAACGCAGCTCTAGTCTATGAAGTGTGATCAATCATTCTTTTTGGTGACCCATGCATTATTGTGGCAAATGTTAACTAGAGATTTGTTCGGTGATCCCAAGGTCCAAAGAAATGGGGTCCATATTGACACCTATTACTACTTGTGTGAACTGTAATTATATATAAATAGAATATGCGCTTATTGCTCTATCCTAAAAAACAGAGAAAAAGAAGTCGAATTTTCAAGGTGTGATGGTGTTGAAAAGTGTCATTCTACAACAAAGAATTGCTCTGGTTTACTGATAGAGAACAGAGCGGTGACCGGTGGCGGTGTGGTGGTGCGAATTGCGGTGGCGGAGGGTGGCGGGAACCGACGGTGGAAGCAAATATGATGGCGATGGCGGCAATCCCCTTCTGAGAAGAAGTCGGTAGAGCGAAAGTCAATATGAGTGGACGGCGTAAATTCAAGGACTTGATTAAGAGCATTTGCACCTGTGGAGGTAAATAGATAATATTTACATAAGCTTTGTTTGGTTAGAATTATAATCAGATTTTTAATAGATTTTGATAAAATTTAATGAAATGTGTGGTTGAAAAACTACGAGTTCTATAAAATGTGTGGTTGAAATTAATTGTTGACTTTAACTTAAAATAAGTTTTAATTTCTACCAAACAAGGACTAAATGTGTGTTAGCACTTTTATCCACGTCTTGTTATAGTTATTATTTGATTTACCTCGTAAATATTTTATCACTCGCTTGATCATTATTTTTAACCACACGGTCTGTAAGATTTTATATTTTTTTTATCTATTCATTGAGTACATGTTCTTTGAGACTCTCTATCTATAAATATGATCAAGTTCATAAAATTTTCTATTTATCAAGGTCTTATATATATAATAGAGAATATTTTTGAATTTAGAGATTTAAAAAATGCTCTATGTTTTGACTATTTATTTTGTTTTTTTCAACAAACATTTATTGATATCTCATCATTTCATATTTAACATAATTTCTTTTTTGTGTCAATTACCCATCAATTCAAATATGATTTGAATAATTCCAGAAGTGGAGTATTGAAATCTATTATTGCATATTAAATAGCCATTATAAAGTAAAAATGTGGAATTGTGTTAACTTTCTCTCTATTTTAAAAAGTTATAATATAGTCTTTTGAAGTTTTTACCATTAACTCTATTAAATAGAGCAAAATTTTGCGTGTAAAGTCCCTTGAAAATGCTCTTAAGATCTTAAAAGCTTAGCCGCCAAGGAGTAATGCAATTCATATAATGTCTAGATGATCATCTATATATGTGACATCAGGATCCTGCTGTCACATTCATCAATATATAAAGAATAATGTTATATAACACTAGTGATATTTAATACCAATATATGTGTTTATGATAGATTCTTTTAAATGTCATAAATCCTAAAACAATTATTTGAACCAATGATTTAATGACATTAGTATTGTCACCTACACTCGTGTTGATCATCACGGGTGCTAGCCCCCTTTTGACAATTAATTGGGAAAAAAAATTGTATAGTGTTTCGTAGGAGAACGTATGGTTAAAAAATATGAATTATGTGCAGAATATTTTATTGTTAATGTGTGATTAAAAATAAGTATATGAAAAAAAAGTTTTCAAATAACTGTCGTCAAACAGGGGCTATTAATTAGCATTACTCAAGCCTAAAAATGCATTCAATGTTTATTTGACAAATGGAAGTAAATTCACTACCACATTGATCAATTATAAACTCTACATTAATAGTTGATGCACTATCAGAAAAATAAATATGATTTCGAAGGAAAAAAAAAGGACTATTTGACATAAATGGAAATTAATGCATTATAGGCTTTTTTGTTTAAATTTCAAATCCCTCAAATTGTGAAGGATGGTTATAACAGTTTCCTTTTGTTATCCTATATTTTTGTAAGACATACTATGTCCAACAGAATGGATGTCAAGATAGAAAATATAATTAAATTAAGGAAGAAATTACATTTTAATAATTTTGATTTTACATATTTTCGAGTGCTTTTGATATTCCCAAATTTGGGAAGAATGCATGCTCATATCGAAGATAATTCAGTTCAAAAGAATAAGGTATATCATTAACATATAAATCAAAATCTTTTTTTTTTTCTTTAATTATTATTAAATTTGTCTTGATTTGCTTCTGTACCTGTTTTGTGGCCTGGAATTTACTTTATAAGAACAGATCTTTTTCTGGCATTGGTAATTATGTGAACGCTTGTTCGTGAACACAAATTTTGAAATTCGACCGTTTGTATCAAGTTTAGACAAATCTAACCGATCTTTTGAGTTTATTGGGCTCAGATACCATATTGAAACCTGGTTCGTCTTAAGAGTTAACATCGTTAGGAGGCCAGCCCGAGACCTTATGTATTATAAAATTATAATCTTTATTCGGTGTCAAGTGGAATTATGCATCAAAGCTAGTTATTGACTTTTATACAGCTGTATAAACACCCCTCCCTCAAATGACTTCATAGAAAAGGTACATAACCAATTCACCGAACACATTTTGGTTAGGATATTACTGAAGCTAAAGTAATACCAATTATAAAGGTTGCTTTCTCCTTAGTTATAAGAAAGCTCAAGTCTTAGATACCTTCTAATGATACATATTTATACAGCATTCCCATTTACCATGCCTATAACAGATTTCATATAGTTTAAAAATATATGCATTTGGCCTTTTTCGTGATCTGGATTGTAATTTGTTCATGCAGGAGACGGTTTTGGAACAATGTCGCCTATAGGGGTGCGATTGTATGTTCAAGATCGACATGTGAGTTCATTTTCCTGCCCGAATATCCCTTTGTTGATGTTAGCACGAGACAGTGAAAACTTGTTGATATTTGAACTGCTCACTTTCAGCTCTGTAATTCCATTTATTGGATAAAAGCAGTTGTTTATTTACTTTGGCAAGTCAAGTTGACAAGCTCTGGATTCTCCTATTAGATTTTTCTTATTTCCTCATATAAAACATTGTCGTTAATGTCTTCTCATTTGCTTCAGTTTTAAATAGATTGCTTTACATATATGTACTAGTACTACTATTCAGAAACTTCCATTAATCTGTGAGTGAAATCGTGTTGTGAGCGCATTGAACTATGACGTATAAATCATTTGACAAGGAACTCAAGGAAAATACTTGCTTCAAATGTATCTGATATGATCTCCAATCGATTTAGCTTTATTAAGATTCTGTTCCTTGCATCGTTAATTGACACGGCACTGATTTGCAGGTTGTGATAGACAATGGCATACTCCAAGTTACACTGTCAAAGCCTGAGGGAATTGTTACGGGAATTCGGTACAACGCTGTTGACAACTTGCTAGAGGTCCTCAATAATGAATCTAACAGAGGGTAATTGCTTCATCAATATTACAAAATTTAATGATCAAATGGAGTGGAAGTAAAGATTTTCGAAGGGCATTTGCTGACAGCTCAATCGATTTTATTTCATCAAAACATAACATATTTTAACATGAACCATTTTTCCAAGTGAATTATACAATATTAGAAATATTGACTTGAATTTATATGTTATTCAAACCTCTGAGATTTCGTTTTATTAATGTATTCTCGAATGGACTTGGAGGTACTGGGATGTTGTCTGGCATTCACTAGATGGAAGTAGCCGAACTGGCTTATTCGAAGTGTCTGTTCCTATTTCCTATTTTATGTGGTTTCTTGNATATGTTATTCAAACCTCTGAGATTTCGTTTTATTAATGTATTCTCGAATGGACTTGGAGGTACTGGGATGTTGTCTGGAATTCACTAGATGGAAGTAGCCGAACTGGATTATTCGAAGTGTATGTTCCTATTTCCTATTTTATGTGGTTTCTTGTGTGCTTGAAAAGTTTATGTTCTTGTTATAAATGTAAGAATTGCTCAAACATTTGACAATAATGTAGGATTAAAGCGACAAGTTTTAACATTATAAAGGAAAGCGAGGAACAGGTAGAGGTGTCCTTTTCAAGACCTTGGGATCCCTCGCTCCAGGGCAAGCTCGTTCCCCTGAATATAGATAAAAGGTCCTCTCTTTAGTTATTCCTTGCACAAAAATACACGACGTTAATACAATTATAATCGAAAGGATGTGTTTGTAGGTTTATTCTGCTCCGTGGATGCTCAGGCTTCTACACATATGCCATATACGAGCACGTTGGTTCCCCAGAATGGCCCGCTTTCAGCCTCGGAGAAACAAGGATAGCTTTCAAACTTCGAAAGGATAAGTAAGATTTTATGCTAGTGGCCTAATCTTATGAAATCTAGCAAAAACAATTTTGATTTAAACTTCTTGCAATGCTCTTGATCAAGTATTATGTATGCCATATTAATCATTTCTAGGCAAAAGATAACAATGTGATGCTTGAAAATGTCTAGGTTCCATTATATGGC
>CAIGRR010481374.1:0-14499 GCA_903798365.1 Fraxinus sp. 1973-6204 | reverse complement strand
TTTGCCTTGTCCTTCCACTTTTGAATTTGAGGAATTCTCCATTAATAGTTTTTTCTCCCGTGGTTGGAGTATAGGAAATAAACATTGATTTATCGGCATATATGTGACAGGTACCACTCGTATCAACCCACCATTTAATGGGATTTCCAACGTTGTTGCACTTTGAAATACCAACCGACAAATTCATATCAGAAGTACCATTTGATATGATAGCAGATTCAGTGATATTCACTTGGACTTGCTTCCTTGGTTTGCGACAATCGTCGGAGTGATGTCCAACCTTTTCATTGTTGTAGCAATTACCTTTGAACTTCTTTGCATTCTTCTTCGAAGGTTCAATAGAATGCTTCCTCTTATTGCTTTTACTATTGAATTCCATCACATTAGCTTTTGCTTGTGGTATTTGATTCCTAACTCACTTGTCCGAACTTCGGTTGTCTTCTTCAGTTCTCAATCGGACCACAAGTTCTTAAATGTTCATCTCTTTGAGCTTGTATTTGAGATGATTCTTGAAGTCCCTCCACATGGCTGAAAGTCTTGATGATTGCAGTCACTTGAAATAATTAACTTAGAGACATATTCTCCGTGTGAATATCATGAAGAATAACCTGCAATTCTTGCACTTGATGACCATCTTTGAATCTACCATTCTGTAGTCCAAGATCTTTCCTACGATGGACTTTTTCGTTCTAGCGTTTTCAGCCTTGTATTTCTTTTCCAAGGACTCCCGTAGTTCTTTTGCAGATTTTTTGGAATTGTATACATTATATAAAGTGTTGTCCAAGTCATTCAGAATATAATTCTTGCACAAGAAATCTGAATGTTTTCAAGCATCTAAATCAATTAGTGATGCTTTATTATTTTCCTCTTCTTGCATGGCGGGAGCGTCTTCATATAAGAACTTTGCAAAATTGAGGGTCGTGAAATACAACAACATTTTCTATTGTCATCTCTTGAAATCAACCCCAATGAATTTCTCTGGTTTCTCTCCATGTGGAACGGAGTTTAAAGGGGTAGTAACAACTGGAGGGATTGTACCGGTATTAACAATTCCTTCCGAAGTTTCCATAATCGAATTGTCATTTGAAGTAGAGCCGGTATTAAAAATTGAATTCAATTTTGATTACACAAAACAGAAGATCAACCAAATAAAAAGAAGAGTAGAAGAAGTTAAGTTAAACCAAATAATAGTTTAATCGAAGCAAAATGGTCACTCCAACAGCTACAAAATTTGACTTAAGATTGTTGGATGGATATGGTGTATAGAGTAGTTATCAAACTTCTGTCGGAATTTTGGTAGAGTAACGGCAATAAAACTTCAAATGAATAACGTCAAATGGATGCAAAGTCGAGGTAATTGTTGAACACTCTGTCCTTGAGTCGAATTTGCCCCGCAATTGTGCCTACGATTTATGGCATTCAACTCCCAAGATACAACAACTTCTTCTTGTGTGAGTAGCACTTCAACACACAAGAACAACGAACAAGAATTTGGTTTATGTACTCTTTAATGCAAAAATGAAAAAAAAAAAATTAGAATTTTATGCAATATATATGCAAAATTTGGTTGTGGGAGAGAAGAGAATATTATGCTATGATTTCATATCATTGGCGCGAAGAAAAGGACGTCCTAAGGGTTGTATTTATAGAGTATTAAGAGTTGTGGACGAAGTGTTGCGAGCCAAACCTCGCATCCTTACGAACAGAAGCAACTCTTGCTGTTGCTAACCTATCGCTGACTTCTCGTTCGAGTGAGAATAACAACTTTTCATCAGAGCTTCTCTCGCTAGCTTGTTGCTGGCCTCTCGCAAGTGCGATAGGCGAGCGACAAAGATAGTCATGTTCCAGCCTATGTATTCTCTTTTCTATCTAACTTTGGACCACAATTTCTCATTCGTCCGGAATTGATTTTCAGATTTCAAATATACTACGATGATCTACTCGATGAGTAGAACAAGTTTATCTATTTACATTTGTAATTGGACTATCGAATCAATTTCAAATATTTGCTCAAAGTTGATAGTGAGTCACTTGTTCAAAATTATACTTGACCAAATTTTGATTTCTTTAAACCAATTCCAACATTCCAGTCACAAAGAGATGCACTAAAGGGCAATCAGAAACCTTTTTCAGATTAGTTTCTCTTATTATATTAATCAATAATTTGTTTGTCTTCAGTTCAAAGAGTAATGGTTGATGTTATTGCGAGAATGATGTTCCCAACATATGCATGTATTGCACAGACCAACAAATTATTACACCAATTGCCACCTCTCGTGGTTTGGTTAACGTGGGAAAAGGTGTTCCCAACATATGCATGTATTGCACAGACCAACAAATTAGTTATCATAATACCCGTTTTATAACTTGATAAAATGTGGTACGATTCGCAAATTGAATTTGAGTCAATGTATTGACAGTGGTCAAATTTAAATGATCCAATTAAAGTTTTGTCTATCAACGTTCATATTAATGCTGTAATTTCTTTAAAATGGGAAAAAAATGTTTTTCATTTTCTTTCATAAATTGGCTGTCTAGTACATGAGCTTTCACGAAACATTGAAATTCCTAGTCATTTATATATTGATTAGATGTGGGATAAAATTGTCTATTTGATAGATAGACGTAGATAACAATTTGTTCGAACTTGAAAAGAGTGGACAAATATTAAGTTGCTAAGTTCTACCCATAATTGTAGGGGTAGAATGGCTAAGTGCATAACACTCTCAATTAAAGTTCTGATGCATCCCGTGGGGGTGACTTTATCTTCAAATTAAAATATTGAGATATTTGTGAATATTTGAAATGATGAACTAGACTATAATGAATAGCTTGTTGAACTTAATATGTGCAATGATGTTGGGAAATTGGATATCCAATGCAAGGATTCAAAATCTACCTGTAAATATGTTTTACTATTGAAAGTATAGTTGTTTCATGAAAATCTTCGATGCAGCTTGAGATGAAAGAAATTATATCTTTACATAAAGCTGGAAGGAAGCATGATGGTTTCAATTTTTTTTTTCAAAAAGATTTCCTAATTGGTGACAGTTTCTGCTTTTTATGTCATTCGATTGAGGTAGGTAGCTATAAATGAAATGTCACATAGTATTTTTATAATGATAAGTCTCAACACATACGTAGTAGATAGAATATCATTCAATAGTTACTCTCAAATGGAACAATATCGATTGATTTTGTTAAAATAAAGGATAACCTAACAAATCCGTTTACAAATGGGCTATCTAGAGAGAATATAATACGCATCGACGGAAATGGTTGTAAAGCCTAAACTAATGGCGGTCAGCTTAATGGAAACCTAACGTGGTGACTGGAGATTTCACGGATTAGGTTCAATAAGAAGACTAGTTATGATTGACTTGACGAGAAGTACTTCAGAGTTTTAGCTCCTTATTTATATGATGCAAATAAGTGTTGCCTACAAAAGATTGGTAAGGATAAGTTATGCTTTTAATGATGACAATATTTGGTAAATAGTATAGGTTGAGTATTCTAGGGTACTCTTTATAGAACATCATCTATGCAAGTGCGAACTTGGTTGGTTCTTTAGAAATTTACTTAAGTGATTTCTCAAGCGCACTTACAGAACCAAGACAATTCAGGACCGAAATAATGAACACAATAGAGAACCAAAGTTTGACATGAGAGATAATGTGTTCGATCTATTATTTAGGTCTACAATAACAGTCGACAGTTCAAAACGTTGAGTTCNGACAATTCAGGACCGAAATAATGAACACAATAGAGAACCAAAGTTTGATATGAGATATAATGTGTTCAATCTATTAACTAATCTTACAATAACGGCTAACGGTTCAAAATGTTAAGTTCACTGATTAACCAAGTAAGTACGATAGATTCTTACTAAAGAAGGTTCAAAGCGAAAGCTACCGATCCTGATGCATTCTATTTTAGTTGTACTCTTCTTCGTCTTCTTTGTTCTGAGTCGACTTATTCCATTCATGTGAGGGATTATTGGAATTATTCCATTCATGTGGGGAATTATTGGAATTATTGGGATATTTATAGGTATGAATTGGAAAAGTCTCCAATTAATGAGATGGTTAGTCGCGACTTTTCAATTGCGAATGATGCATATCAAAGAGTTTTGCTGCTTCGAAATGGTTGTAACCTTTTGATAAGGTGTAATCTACACCATTAAATCTTGAAATGGTATGATCTAATGGTTGGAATTAATTTGATCATAAGATCCGACCCTTCTAAGAGACACATAAAAATCTATAAATAGGACATTCCTACTTCCATTTTACTCAATCCAAATCAATTCTTAATAATTGATTTTTAGTTCTTTCTTTCTCTAAATTCTGTTTAAAGAATTTCTATGTTATTTTAAGTTTCGTGTTCGATATTTATCATTCGATAACTTTCATTCTAGAAGAGTATAGTCAAATGTTGGTTCGCCCGACAAATTTAATGTTATGCTATATTAATTTTGAAAGAAGCGTTGTATCTTGGGAGATCCAAACATCCATTTGATCATGTTTTCACCGTGCAGGGGGAGAAATTAGTAAGGAGATTTGCAATCGCATACCTCGCTTCATTTCATCTACTTCTTAATTTTGCATTTTTTACGTTTGAGTAAGTCGTGATTTGCTCATTATTATGCATGTATAATGATTTCGATAAGTAGTTACTCTATCTGTTAAGGGATATATATCCCACATCGATAAATGATGTTGACTCAGACCAATTAATAAAGATATTGGGTTATTCCTCTTAACAAGGTTGACCTTTTATGATGGACCCCCAATTCTTAATATGGTATCAGAGCCCATTATGCTCCAACGAGCGATTAGATCCCGTTAAGACTCTAAAATGAGCACGTGAATTTCAAGATTGGTCTGCTCAAATGAGCCACCATCTTGCGGGGTCGTGTTAAGGAATATATATCCCACATCGATAAATGATATTGACACAGACCAATTAATAAAGATTTTGGGCTACTCCGCTTAATAAAGTTGATCTTTTAAGATGGAACCCCAAATCTTAACATGGTATCAGAGCCCATTATGCTCCAACGAGCGATTCGATCCCATTAAGACTCTAAAATGAGCACGTGGATTTCAAGATTGGTCTACTCAAATGAGCCACCATCTTGCGGGGGCGTGTTAAGGGATATATATCCCACATCGATAAACGATGTTA
Source organism: Fraxinus sp. 1973-6204 (assembly GCA_903798365.1). NCBI lineage: Eukaryota > Viridiplantae > Streptophyta > Magnoliopsida > Lamiales > Oleaceae > Fraxinus > Fraxinus sp. 1973-6204. The sequence goes on along the minus strand of CAIGRR010481374.1, from coordinate 9,312 downwards.
ACACGGACCAATTAATAAAGATCTTAGGCTACTCCTCTTAACAAGGTTGACCTTTTAAGATGGACCCCCAATTCTTAATACTATCCGTATTCATGCACTTATTTTTTATTAAAGGAATATAATTTCTGCAGAATTTATCCAACACAAGTAGAAACGAAAATGCAATCCCTGGACTCCATTGAGTTTCTTTAATTCACTGATTCATTAATTCCATCACTTTGAGTTTGCGTGTGAAATATCGAGTATTGTCTTTGGTGAAATTCTCTCCTTCAATTCTCAAGTCCTCATCATTACGAACATGCAATTTTAATGTCCTTGTTCCACTTATTCGAATGCTAGTTTGTTTTGCTTGTTGACTGATTACATAATGTCTTAAGACTGATTAAGAGTGCATTGAATGATCATTTAATCTATATATAGAGTAAGGTAGGAAAGGCTGCTTGAACTGAAATAAAGAAACAAAACATTAGGTCCCTATGATGAATATACTCACCAAGATATTCGATTAATGTACTATTAATAGGCTCAGTTTCAAACCAACAATCAAACACCGCCTCAATCTCATTGCTTAACCCACGAAGAGTACTCACTATTGATTGCCAAGTATTATAACCCATAAAGGGGGGAATATGATGGCTGCAACTTACAAAGAAAAAGAGAAGAAAGAAAGCAAAGAGAAGTAAGGAGAAAATGGCCAGCTGCTAGGTTTCTCTCTTTTGCGTACAAAACTTAAGCCATGGTTTCAACAAGGAGAAAAGGGGGCCACAGTTATACAACTAGGGTCACAATATAATGGGCCAAGAATATAGAGTGGGCTAATACAATTAAAAAGGCCATCCAAAACTGGTGAGCGGGCCATGAGCAACAATTAATTTTGAGGTTCCTTCAAATGTCCCAATTTGTTTTTGGGTTGAGCCATACATTTGTGGTGTTGATTTTAGATTTCAATCATCAGCCGAAACCTATGAAATTAATCATTAAACATCTTTGGAGGAGGTTTTCTTGGTATCAAATTATCTAATAAACCTCCATCTTGATGCCAAATTAATACATGCACCTGCAAGTCCAAAAGGGAAGACAATTGTTTAGTAACTGCAAAATATGATTCCAAGCAAATTGAAAACATTACGTGCCTTTACTGATGTTTCCAAATTATATTATAAACCTTAGTTTTCATATCTGCAGAGTTATAATCTGAATGCATTTTCTCAAGTTTCATCAAGTTTTAAGATAATACATCTCTAATAAGATGTAGTCTAATATCAATATGTTTAGTACGTTAACGAAATATATGTTTTTTAATAGGTTAATAACATATTGATTATCAGAGTATATTATCATATTATCACTTAAAACACATAGTTCATTAAGTAAACCTTTAAACCACAAACATTCTTCAATAACTTCAGTAGCAGCAATATTCAAAGATTAAGTAGTGAAGAGATCAATGATATGTTGAAGTTGTGGCTTTCAACTAACACAAAAATCACACATAGTGAACACATAAGAGGAAGTGTACTTCCTTTGTCTCTATCTCCATTATAATCAGCATCGATAAAACCCTTTAGTTTCACACCTGCAGAAACAGATTTATAAACTAACCCCTCATCAAGAGCAACTTTCATATACCTAAGCAACTTTGAAGCCTCCCAATATTTGGGATCAGGATTAGACACGTACTTACTTAAAAAACAAACTGTAAAAGCCAAGTCTAGACTAGTGGAAACCGTCTAGTACAAAACTTAGCTTAAACATTTGATTAGGGAATTTTACTCATTATTCTATTTTTGACAAGATAAAATGGTTGTCAAGAGGCACAAAAGTGGGTTTGCAATCATCTCCATCACTTTCCTTAACCAGATCCCTTGATTGGTGGCCTCTGATGTAGCTATATACTTTGCCTTTGTTATTGATTGAGCCACCATTTTTTGTTTCATTGTGTTCTAGCAAACAAGGTTTGATCTCAGATAAAATGCATAACTAGAGGTGCTCTTTATATTATCCAAAGATCCAGCCCAATCACTGTTGGTATAACCAATTAAATTCAAGGTTTCAGACCTTCTAAACCAGATTCCCATTTCAGCATTCCCTCTGATGTATCTCAGGACCCTCTTTACAGCTTGGAAATGTAACTCACTTAGTTCTTGCCTGAATCTAGAAAGCAGATTTATAGCAAAGGTGATGTGTGGCCTTGTGATTGTTAGATACATTAGGCAACCAACCAAACTTCTAAATACTTTCTCATCTATTTTCTTGCTTCCATCATCCTTTACCAGCCTTAAGTTTTGAACAAGAGGAGTACTTACTGGTTTGCAATTTTCCATGCTGAATTTCTTCAAAATCTCCTTAGCATACCTCTTTGACAGACGAAGAAACCTTCTTTTGATTGATTTATTTCCATTCCAAGAAAATACTTCATTACCCCCAAATCTGTCATTTCAAATGCCATCATCATTTCATCTTTCAGTTTGTCAATCAAGATTTGATTACTACCTGTTACTAGCAGATCATCAACATATAATGAAATGATGATAACATTTTCCTCCACTTGCTTTATATAAAGTGTTTGGTCATTAACACTCTTGATAAAGACAAGACGGTTCAAATATTCATCGATCCTGCTGTACCAGGCTCTTTGAGCCTACTTCAAGCCATACAATGCATTCTTCAATAGATATACCTTGTTTTCTTCTCCAGCTACCAGAAAACCATCTGGTTGATCAACATAAATTTCCTCATTTAAGTAACCATTCAAGAATACTGACTTAACGTCCAATTGATGAATTTTCCAGCTTCTTTGAACAGCAATGGCTAGCAACAATCTAATGGTTTCATACTTGGCAACAGGAGCAAATGTGTTAGTGTAGTCAATGTCATATTGCTGAGTGTGTCCCTTCACAACCAACCTGGCTTTCAACTTGTTGATTGATCCATCTGAGTTTCGTTTGGTCTTATATACCCATTTAACTCCAATTACATTTTTATCTCTTCGTCTATCAACTAACTCCCAAGTTCCATTCTTTTCTATCATACTCAGTTCTTCCTTCATTGTAGCCACCCAACCATATGAATTCACTGCCTCATTGAATTTTGAAGGCTCCAACACTGCTGAATTACATCTGGCATAAACATCAGCAAGAGACCTGATTCTCAGCACTTCATTTTCAGAGTCAGAATCAGTGTCTTGTTTTGATTCATCTTCATTGTAGATATCATCAATTTCTTGAGTTAAAAGCCTTGGAATTTTCAATTTATCCAAGACATTTGCTTCCCAGTTCTATAAAGAATCTTCATCAACCTTAATATCTCTTCTGGACATGATTTTCTTAGTTTGAGGATTATAAACTCTGTATCCTTTGGTATTATCACAATAGCCAATCAGAACACCAAGTTCTGCCTTTGGACTCAGTTTATCCCTTTTGGCATCAAGTGTATGAGTATAACATATACTCCTAAACACTTTCAAATGTGAGACATTTGGCTTCACTCCATACCATGATTCAAAAGGAATTAACTTGTTTAAAGCCTTTGTAGGCAATTTATTGAGAAGATAAGTTGTTGTATTCACAGCTTCAGCCCAAAAATCCTTTGGAACGTTATTCTCAATCATTAAACACCTGGCCATCTCCATTAAGATCCTATGCTTTCTTTCACACACTCCATTTTGCTGAGGTGTGTAAGGAATTGTCAATTGATGTTTGATTCCAACGGTATCACAGAACTTGTCAAATTGATCACACTTATATTCAGTTCCATTGTCTGTCCTGATGGCTTTAATTCTGCAATTACTCTCATTTTCTACTAGATTTTTGAATTTTTGAAACACACCAGCAACCTTTGACTTCATTTTCGAGAAATACACCCAACACATCCTTGTTAAATCATTAATGAAGAGTACAAAATACCTACTGTCGTTCAATAACTGAGTTCTCATTGGGCCACATACATCATAGTGGATTAACTCCAATTTTTTAGTGGGTCTTCTTGACTGATTTTTAGGAAATGGCAGTCTGGTTTGTTTTTCCTTTTGACACACATCACATACACTAGCTTCATCACTTATGTCAGACATATGTTCAACAAGTTCTAATTTGTGCTAATGCTTAAGTTATGTGTAATTTGCAAGACCAAATCGTTTGTGCCAAAGTGAAGACTCTACTTTGGTACTAGTGAATGCACAAGAAGTCATTTTCGTTTGGATTAAATATTGTGCAACCACTATATTTAAATATCAAAGGGTAATTCTTCTCAATCAATTGACCCACACATACTAAATTATGATCAATATTTGGTACATAAAGTACATCAAGAATATGTTTGATACCTATTAGAGTTTGCATAGCAATCGCACCCATTTCTTCTACTTTCACATAATCACCATTGCTAACCTTCACATTTGATTTGTATGTGTTGTTAAGTTCAACAAAAAATGCTAGAATCTGAAGCCATATGATGAGTGCAACCACTATCCAGTAGCAAAGTTCCACTTCCACTACTCATTTTGTGATTTGCTGCTGTAAATAGATGTTTCTCCTGCCGTACTTGTTTATGATTTTCAGCAACCTGTGCCTACTGCTGCAATGCCTTCTCCTTCTGATTTTTACATACTTTTTAAACATGCCCAAACTCTTTACATGCTCTTCACTGGACCCTTGGTCTATACCAACACCATTTTGGAGAGTGACTAGTTTTCTTGCAATGAGGACGGGGAGGATAATCATCATTCCTAGCATTCTTGTTGATCTCAACCTTCTTCTTTTCAGGTAGTTACTTCTTCACACCATAAATTGTTTGAGCTTTATATTTTCCTTTGACAAATAAGGCTCCTTCAACTTTTTCTTCCTACCTCATTTGTCTCCATTGCTCAATAGCATGAAGAGCATCAACCAGTTTAGATAAAGTTATGGTTGATAAGTCCCTTGAGTCTTCAAGTGATGATATCTTAGCTTCAAACTTGTCAAGTAAGCTGATCAGAACCTTCTCCACCACTCTTTTATTTGGTAAGTCATCTCTCAACAACCTAATCTAATTTACAACCTTCAACAACCTGCCTGCAGAGTCTTTTACCACCCCAGTTTACTTTATTTTCAAGGTCTCAAACTCTCTTCTCAAGTTAAGCACTTGCATCTGTCTAGTTCTCTCGTTTCCTTGAAATTCCTCCTTGGGTCTTTCCCAAGCTTCTTTTGCTGTTTAATAAGTCATTATTCTTGTGAATATAGCATCTGAAATAGCACAGTGAATACATGAGAGAGCCTTGAACCTTTTGGCAACATCTTCACTATGTTGTTTGATTTGAGCAACTATGGGGTTAGCTATCAATGGTGAGGTTCAATGCTTGTCTCGGTTATCTCCCAAAGGTCATAAACATTGAGAAAAGGGCTTCATCTTTGCAGCCCAGAAGTTGTAATTTTCTCCATTGAAGGTTGAAGGTAGAGGAGCTGAAAAACTAGTTGATGCCATCTTTTTCTTCAACTCTATTTTCTTTTGCTGATGATTTCCCCTTTTTACTTCTATTCTTCTTCCTTTTTTCGGTCCCTTTCTAAGAGCAAGAAGTGCTCTGATACCACTGATAGAGTTTTTAAGCTAAGAGAAGAAGTAAAAAAATGATTAGACCATTCTATCTTCATTATCGGCTGCAATCAACATATATTACAAAAGTTTCTACTATACTTCTAGTCAACAACTACCTACCTACTACGACCTTACTTGTTGACAGAATTAGCCATACTTTAGTAGATATTTAAATCACCTAAAGTAGACATTACATAAACAGATTTGATACATATGACTGTTACAAAAAAGTGAAAGTAAAGGTGACAACTAAATATCAATACAAATACACACAATCATCATTTGTGTTGTGGTGCTAGTAATACAAGTAATGATTAAGCTAACTCCTCTTGATTAAACTTAATTCACACCTAATCAGATTTATTTTTATCTTAGAAAACTCTAAGTTTCTACATGAAAATCTTTTCATTGCACCATGCAAAAAGGCAATTTTTAACGTCAAGCTATTCTAATTCTTTGCCATAATAAGCAATGAAAGCTAGCATAACTCTAATAGTAGTATATTTAACAAATGAAAGCAAGCATAACTCTAATAGTAGTACATTTAACAACAAGCGAAAAGATTTCATTATAATGTACCCTTTCCTTTTGTACGTATCCCTTAAGCTACTACCCTAGCCTTGTATCTTATAAGTACACTCTCAATGGTTCCTTCTTTCACCTTATAAGTCCATTTGTATCCCACTATGGATTTATCCTTAGGTCTGGGGAGTAATTCTCTAGTTTGATTCTTAGCAAAATAACTCATGTCTTCTCTCATGGAAATAAGCCATTCCTTAGACTTCTTGTCCTTGATAGCATCCTCATAGGTATTTGGATCCTTGTCAACTAGTTCTTGATAACTAGTATAGGCAATGATGTAGTCGGATAGTCTTCGGGTTTTCCTACATAGTTTCCTCTCTCTATCTTTAGCCAATCGGCAATCTACTAGAAGGTTTTGGTCAATAGGATTTTCTTCTATAACATCCTCATCTTCTTTTACTTCTATATTTTGTTGCTTTTGTTATGTGTCACCCTCTACCTCACTCAAGATAGTAGAGGAATATGGACATTCACTCTCTTTCCACCTCAACCGATGACTCTTCCCTAATGGTTTCTTGTTGTTTTTCACTCTCTATGCAAGGTAGCCATTGAAAGTTTCGTGCTTATCTTCCCTTTTTCAGTAGCCTTTAACCAACCTTTCTATTGATCATCCTTCCCATTTATGCATTCATTTTCTTACTCATTGAAGTATCACTACCTAATAGTAACTTGAACAATGCATTAGCAGCTATAATGTTCAATTGTAGGGCTAGTCGATATAGCTCAATTTATACCCAGTCATATCGTCTACTTTAAATTCCTTAAAGCTTTTCGTACAATCCACGTTGTATTGCAAGAAATGAACTGATCCTTCAGTTCCTTCTTAAGACTTTCTCAAGTTAAAATTCAAGAACTATTTCAAGCCTCATCTGCTTAAAATCGAGTTCTCCATCACAATTTTACATCTCCCAACACATACATGCTCATGATGTCTACTCGATGTTCTTTAGGCACATGTGAAACCTTGAAATACTGCATCATGTCCCAAAACATATCTACCAACTCTGTCACATTTTGGGTACCATCAAATGCTTTTGGCTTCGATACTTCATTTTTATAGGCACCTAATCTTTAAGAGCAGGAGTTGCCTATATGGACAATTCAACTTTGCCTTCCAACAATCTAAAGCAAGAAGAAACATTCTCACGAGGGCCATCATATCCCTCAGTATGGGAAAGTTGTACTAATGTGGCTAACACAAATCTTATAGAAAAATTGGGATTAACCTTATTGAGACAGCATAGACCATATAGGTTACAATGGTTGAATGATAGTCAGGAAGTTAAGGTGAACAAGAGGGTGTTGATCAATTTATCAATTGGTAGATATAAGGATGAGATCATGTGTGAAGTGGTACCTATGCATGCGGGGCATATCTTGTTGGGTAGACTATGGCAATATGATAGGAAAGTCATTCATGATGGGTACAAGAATCGTTAAAATTTTGTTAAGGATGGGAGGTCCACTACCCTTGCGCTATTAACATCGGCACAAGTGTATGAAGACAAAATCAAATTGAAAAATGAAGAAGAAAAGAGAGTGAAAGAATTAGAAAAAAAGAGAGAAAATAGTGAGATGGTGAGCAAGAGAGAAGATGTTGAGGTAACTATTAGAGAGCAAAAGAGAGGGGAGCCACATGAGGAAAAAAAAAGAGAGTCTTCCGAGAGGAGAGAAAAGTCGAAAATAAATTTCTTTGCAAAGGGGAGTGAGTTGAAAAAGGCGATAAATGAGGGGCAATAAATGATTTTGATGGTTTATAAGGAGTCATTCCCTAATCTTGAGGAACCTAACCCACCCCTCCCTAGTTTGGCTATCTCTTTATTGCAGGAATTTGAAGATGTGTTTTCGGAGGACATACCTAGTGGGTTACAACCTATTCGAGGCATTGAATATCAAGTTGACTTCGTTCCTGGAGCTGTCATTCAAAACTGACCAGTTTATCGAAGTAACCCTTAGGAGATAAAGGAACTTCAGAAGCAAGTGGAAGAATTGACTAGCAATGGGTACGTGAGGGGCAACATGAGTCCATGTGCCGTTCCATTATTACTTGTGCCAAAGAAAGGTGAAACTTGGAGGATGTGCGTGGATTGTAGAGCTATCAACAACATAACGGTGCTTGCATCCTATTCCTAGATTAGATGATATATTGGATGAATTGCACGATGCTTGTATGTTTAGTAAAATTGACCACAAAAGTGGATACTATCAAATTCGAATGAGGGAAGATGAGTTGAAAACTCTTTTTAAAACTAAATATGGTTTATATGAATGGTTAGTAATGTCATTTGGACTCACTAATGCACTAAGCACTTTCATGCGATTGATGAATCATGTCTTACGTGCTTTTATTGGTAAATTTGTTGTTGTGTACTTTGATGACATTTTAGTATATAGCAAAGACCTTAATGAGCATGTAAAACATCTTAAAAATGTACTTGTAGTTTTAAGAAAGGAACAACTTTATGCTAATTTTAAGAAATTTACATTTTGCATGGAAAATGTTGTTTTCTTAGGATTTGTAGTGGGTTTTAATGGGGTAGAAGTAGATGAAGAAAAAATAAAAGTTATTAAAGAATGTCCAACTCCTAAAAGCATAACTGAAGTTAGGAGTTTTCATGGATTGACTAGTTTTTGTAGGCGTTTTATAAAAGACTTTAGTACAATTACTACACCACTCACTGAGATTGTTAAGAAGAGTGTAGGATTTCATTGGGGTGATGAACAAAAGCATGCATTTAATACAATTAAGGATAAGTTGTATAAGGCACCGATTTTAGCACTTCCTAACTTTGATAAAACTTTTGAGATCAAATGTGATGCGTCGGGAATAGGTATTGGTGCTATTTTGATGCAGGACAAAAGGCCTATAGCCTATTTCAGCGAAAAGCTAAGTGGAGCAGCGCTTAATTATCCCACTTAGGAAAATGAGTTATATTCACTTGTTCGAGTCTTGGAGACATGACAGCACTACCTATGGCCTAAGGAGTTTGTGGTACACACGGAGCATGAATCTTTGAAGTATTTATTAGGTCAAGGTAAGCTAAACAAAATGCATGCAAGACGGATGAAATTTGTAGAGACATTCCCTTATGTCATCCGGTACAAGCAAGGTAAAGAAAATGTGATGGCGGATGCACTGTCTCGAAGGTATGTGCTACT
>CAIGRR010481269.1:0-11743 GCA_903798365.1 Fraxinus sp. 1973-6204 | reverse complement strand
TACATTAATCTACTCATGGAGTAAAATATAATCGGCTAAAGAAATATTTTGTCCAACTAACGGGACTCACTAAAATAATTGGTCAAATGTTGGTCAAACCAACTAATAAAACCAATTTGTCCAACATATAATTCAAGAACCGAGTGCATGTTAATCTTGAAATAGAAGTTAATCCACCACTGAAGTTGGTATTTTTCAGCACAAGGAACTCCCAAATTCTGGATGCCCAACATGTCTATAGAGGTGACTCTATAATTTTTACAGAAGACACTAGTGAAATTGCAAGGGCTGATTGTAGGCATCCAACCTTCCTGTCTAGGATTTCAGCTTCATTTCATATAGAAAGAGAGCGATAGATTGGTTTTTGCTGAGAGAAAGTGGTGAAAACTAGCCATGTCGATGAGTCGAGCCGAGTCACGAGTCGAAACTCAAAACTCGGGCTCGGCTTGAGCAAAATAGATCCGAGCTTTTTCTAAAACAGAGCCGATCGAGTTTATGGTCTCATTTCGATAATTCGATCAAAATTTGAATCCGATAATCCGTTAACTAAACAAAGCAAATATGAATATAGGTTAATTCGATCAATTAATAATCGATCCGATTTGTTATAATAATATAATATATTTTATATATTATTGCATAGCTTATTACACATATTTTTTATTTTGAGAGTTGTATTATACTTTACACATAATTTTCAAATAATAAATAATGATGGATAATAGTATAAGATTGTTAATTGAATATTTGGAGAGTTTTTAAGTTTTTAATTAAAATAAGATAAAAAATAATTAACTTATTCTATAAATTAAACAACCGAATGGGCTAACAGTTGGAATTGCTTTTAATTCTCAACTTTTCACCTCTCACATCGGATACTCACTAGAATATCACAAGATTTACAATCTACAAATAGGTGGGCTAAGAATTGGGTATAAAGCTATCGGGCCTTTTAATTTTAGGGTTTAAAAGTTGATTAATATAATATTTTTATCTTCCTAATTTTTAATTTCGGATCAAATTATCGAATCGGATATCGATAACATAACAAATCAGATATGAATTTAACAATCAAATAGTCGTTGAATTATTGAATCGATCGAATAATTATTCTTATTGGATTGTATCGAATATGGATATATCTGATCTATTTACAACCTTAGTAATAGGTGAGGGTTTTGGGTTTCATTATGGGTTTGGAATTGAGAGTTGAATTTGGGAGTGGAGGTGGAGGTTGGGGAAAAAGATGACGTTTTGGGAAGTTCTAGGTGGAGTGGGGCTTAATTTATATATATATATAATTTAATTTTTATCTTATTTTTATGTATAAAATGTAAAATTATCATTTTAGTCTTTAAAAATGGTCAAAGTCAAATTTCTTGGTCAATTAACTATCAAATGGATGAAATCCATCAATTTATTCTTATGATGCAATAAAATAAAAGTTTTGAGACTTTGGGTGGCATAAGTGAATCTTGAGGTAAAGTCTGCTAAGAAAGAGAAAAATTTGGGACTGTAACTGCAATTATTCCTAAATTTTATGATCACCCGTTCCTAAATTCTAACATCAAATCAATAATAATTAATCTTAGAGATAATTGCTACAAAAGCCCCAAACCTTTGAAATATTAACAAACTTTTTTCAAACCTTTGATTTGTTGCAATCGTTACTCCTAACATTTTCAAATGTTTCATTTGAAGCCCTTTTGGGCAACTTCTATCCGTAATTCTGTCGTTGACAAAAGATTTAACTTTGACCACATTTTTAATATATTTAAAAGGGGTAAAAGAGCAACTTTTCATTTATTACATTAAATAATTAAAAAAAATAAGAAAACACACACACACACACACACACACACACACACACACACACATCCCCAATCGTCTTCTTTTTCTCAACCCTCACCCATCCTCACCTCATCCACACCCACTATCGCCACCTCCACCTCTATCTGATCATTTTGAATATAATCAATTTCTCTCAAGACTATACCACCATGTCTGCGATGGTTGCAGACACCTCAACAATGACAGAACACACTAAATATAGAAAGCCCATAAGCCAAAACGACCTTCCCTACTCCTCCACCGCCAAGAGAAAGAACTTCACAACGACAACATTCAGAAAGACTGGGCTGCACTGCCTCCTGAAAGGTTTCAGTTCTTGCAGTGATAAGAACATCGACCAATTGGAATGCAAACAATGTGAAAAATAAGAAGGTGAAGAACAAGAAAATCAACGATAATAACAACAAATTACACACTGATAATTCTACTATTGATGTTATTATTACAGTAACCTAAAAAATAACAGTAGCCGATCATCAAATTCATCACAGCTATTGGCTGCATCCAAGGACGTAGCCATGATTTAAATCTTGCGGGGTGAAAATACGAGAGGTGGAGGGAGGGCGGGCTCCCCCCCCGGGAGTTTGCCCTTGAATTTTTTTTTAACTAAGATGATTGAAAACGACGATTTTGAGTACCAAAATAGGCAAATTAGATTGTCTGACCAAAACGACAATCAGTTTATCGATACAAAAATAATATGTTCATTTATGTCTCGAACGTTATACAAATTCAAAACATGAACGTTAGATAGATATCAAAGAGACAAAAAGTAAACTGCATATCTATATAATAGATGGTAGAAATGACTTGGACATCTGAAATTGGTCTCTCCTTATCCTTATCACTTAAAAGGGGGTAGGGACGGTGTGCGGTGGACGTTGGCGGNTTGAAAACATGAATGTTAGATGGACATAACAAAGACAAAAAGTAAACTGCATATCTATATAATAGATGGTAGAAATGACTTGGACATCTGAAATTGGTCTCTCCTTATCCTTATCACTTAAAAGGGGGTAGGGACGGTGTGCGGTGGACGTTGGCGGAGCCGCGGAGATGGAGTCGCGGTGCAGTCACCTGTCGCGCGGAGAAGAGATTTGAGGAAGAATGAGGGGTGTCTGTAGTTGTGATTACATTTTGTGGGCTGTGACCTGTGAGTATGCTTTTGGGTAATTAATTCATAAATGGGTCCTTTGTTTTTTGATTGGATTTGGGCTATTTATTTATTTAAGAAACTATTGGATCTTTTGTTTAGGTTTAAAGTTTTTTTATGGTTGAATTTTAAAGTTTAAGTTATTGAGTCAATATTTATTAATGGAAAAAAAATAAAAAATTTCAAAATTTTGCGGGGACGAGTCAAAATTTTTGCGTGGTTGAAACTGAAAAATACATTACAAATTAACTAGGAATAGTGGACCATCGGACAATGTTGGGAGGGGCAGTCGCCCCCTGCCCCCATATCTCCATATTTGGCTGCATCATCAAATTGTAAGGGTTTACCTGATGTATGGTGTGGTCTTGGGATTCGGTTTAACAAGTAGGGTTTTGAGTTGTTCTATTAAAGAGGTGGATGTGGAGGTGTGGATTTTGGGTTGGTCGGTGTAGATTTTAGGTTTGATGTGGATATGGGTGAGGATTGAGAGGAAGAAGACTATTATGTGTGTGCGTGTGTGTATTTTTTTTTTTTAAATTCAATTATTTAATGTGATAAATGGAAAGTTACACTTTTGCCCCTTTTTAAAATATTAAAAATGTGGTCATAGTTAAATTTTTGATCAACTTACAGAATTATGGATGTAAATTGTCCAAAGGGGCTTCACATACAACATTTAGAAAGGTTATGAGTAACGTTGTAATAAATCAAATGTTTGGAAAAAATTTGCTAATGTTTCAAAAGTTTGGGACTTTTGCTGCAATTATCCCTTAATCTTAGCCCTTGTTCGAATCTCTTTGAGCAAATTTTTTTTATTTCTCATACTAATCTTCAACTACATATTCACATAATAAAATATTTTGCAGGTAAATTAAAAAAAAAAAAATCCTACTTTACCACACATTCTCCAAAAAAGTTACTATTTAAAATATCATTTTCTTCCAATTTTTCTTCATAATGGCTATCAAACATGTAAATAATACTTCATTTTACTATTTCAACTATGTAAAAAACAAATAAAATATTGCTAAATTCTAATTAACAAAAAAATCTCAATGAGTAAAAATTAAAAGGATCAATTCACTAATTCCCTTTTTGTATTAGTTGTTATTGTAGCTAAAAATTAATTTCTTATTCATTTTAAGTTGGATAATTTTGCCACTTAGAAAATTGTTAAGAATGTATTTGTAATTTTATTGGTATTTATTGCGGATAGATTATTATTATTATTATTATTATTTTGCGAGAAAGCTTCATAGAAATTAATAATCTATAAATATAACAAATAAAAAAATATAATAATTTCGTGTAAAAATAAAAATGGAAAGATATTATGTATATGATGTAACGAAACAACTCGACTGAATGTTAATTTATAGAGAGATAGATGAACAAGAAAGAAAAATTTTAATTTTTTTTTTTTGATGAAAATGTAATAGTAAATAGTAATTGATTTTTTGAAAAATAAAAAAACTGGTAGGTAAACGTCGCATAATGTAATATAAATGTTGCGATTTGTCAATTTCAAATTATGGATATTTTTGTATATAAATTTAACTATTTTTAATGGGAAACATGTAATTTTTTTTTCTAAGCAAAAGTTTTTTTTTTTGTTTTCAAACTGTAAAATGCGCAAAATGTGAATTTAGAAAATACGATGCGTAAATACACCCTATATAGCAGCTATATTTTTTAAAAATGTTTATATATTTTTCTATTACGTGCACATGGGTGACACAGATAATTTAATTAAGATTGACTCGAATCTTTTTTTTTAATTAAAAGCATATTTTAGAAATGTTCATAAATAGTTTAAATTCTAAATTGACTGAAAATACTTATGAATAATTTGAAATGTGTAGACAAAAAGTAGATAGAGTGTTTATATATAATTTATAAACACGAGCCAAATATAGGCTAAATAAAAATTCCCTTTAATTTTCTTTAATTGTAATTCTTCATTTCGAGGGCAATCTTTTATCGAATCAGTAATTTTAAATAACTACTTCAGTCATTCACATAACCTATTAATCAATTTATCTCATGGTTTTATAAGCACGTTGAAAACCTTTCCTTGCAAGCTCAAATTTAGAATGCGCATTATTGAATTTTTAATGACTAAATAAATCATAAAAATACTTTAAGGGGCAACTTGGTACTTTCGCAAACTTTATTGACCATTATGAAATTAATAAACAATGTTATAAATTTGTGACCTATTTAGCCCTTTACTCACCCACTTTTCCTCTGGAAAATCAACCGACGTGGCGTGCCTTTGATCTGCCAACACGAAGTCTACTTTTTCCCACTACACAGAGGTTGGTACCTACATGTATAGTCCAATCAAATTTATTCACGTTTGATTGTCACCCTGAGACACGTGGTGTGCTGTTACGGAATTTTTCTTCATATTTAGCTCAGCCAAAATCCTTATAAACTCTCCAGCATACGCTTTATCAACATTAACAATGAGATGTTTTGGGGAGAGAGAGAGAAGGGTGGGTGAGGATTTTTTATTTTTTTTTTATTTTTTTTTTATTTGAGTGAAAAATGTTTTGGAAAAAAGTTCGAAATCAATGGCGATATTTCCGACCTCGTGTCAATCTATCTACGAAATGTGATGAACAAGTTTAAACACTCGACAGATAAAAGAATCATATTGAAAAAATAACTCCTAACTTGGGGTCGAACGATATTGGACAAAAGGGGCCAGAGAGAGCATCATTGCTAGGAAATATTGTACAAAAAATAAGATGGATGTCAGGTACGCCATATTTTGCTATGTAATTTGAATAATTGCTTATTATTTTATTAAAAGTCCAATGATTGATTGATATGCGTGTATGTCGAAACATAATAATTATAAAACTTTTTCCAAAGTTATTGTGTTTCTCTTAATTAGTTTCTTCTAGAAATAAGAAAACTCTTTTGTCTTGGTGATTTATTCACTTAATTCATGCGAGGTTAATCGAAAATACATAGTCCATAAACTTAAAAAGTTAATAAAATTAAGTTAAAATTAAAAATTAATTTTAATCATATATTTTATGGACTATAAATCTCGTTTATACATTTTATAACTTTAATCAAGATATACTGAAAACTTGATTTTAATAATATCAAATAGAGATATAGTAAAAACTCATATACGTGCATGCATGTAATATATTTTCACGGAGGATATTTATTTTTCAAAAAGCATTTAAAGTTTATAAGAGTTGGCTATTATCTTTCTTTTTTTTTAATCTTCTTTCTCTCATTAATTAACACCGGCCTTAAAAGTTAATAAAAATTAAGTTAAAATTAAAAATAAATTTTAATCATATATTTTATAGACCTTTAAATCTCATTTATAATTCTATAACTTTAATCAAGATTTACGGAAAACTTGATTTTAACAAAATCAAGATATAGTAATAACTCATATACGTGCATGCATGCAATATATTTTCACGTAGGATATTTATTTTTCAAAAAGCATTTATCTTTGAGTTCTATCGAATTGGCTATTATCTTTTTTTCTTCTCTTCTTTTTCTCTCGACAAAGTAATTAACACACGACCTTAAAAGTTACTAGGACCTTCATCTTCTCCGACAGCTTTATATTGGCGACGTAGTACAAAAGACATGCATTGCATGGGATGATGAGTACGTTTAGTTTTGATTAAAAGTTACTTCTAAAAAAGAATTAAGACAGCTTTTAGAGTAAAAGTAAATGCAAAAAATTGATAAGAGTAAAAATAAGTTACTTAAAAGTAAATTTGATTAATTCTTAAACATGATCAAACATTCTTGCATTAAGGATAGATAAGTACTAACAAATAATATAATGACAACAAATCTATTGGAGAATCAACCTACCGAATTATTTAAGGGAAAAAAAAATGGTAATTCATTTGAGAATTTAATAAGTGGGGACTTGACGTTCCATTTTTTCAAATTACATCAGAATAATTATTATCTTTCCAACGCTTCCATCAACTGGCATTACTCTACTTGATAATTTGACCAATAAATTGAATTAGATACCTGAAATGTCATCAGGCCATACACGTGTTCTTATCCTGGTTGCCTCTATGGCTCATAGATAGCAACAACCTTGAAGGAATTCAAACCTGCAAACCGTACCTACCACGTGAAAAACACGATCTACTCGAGTTATTACATTGAACATGTTAATAATATATATTTTAAAGTTAGAAATTTCAAAAATGAATATTGTTATTAAATATATATTATGCATGAAGGATATTGTGAATGGAGATGTTCCCTAAAGAAGTTTCTTATAAGCTTAAACATAGTAGTGATTAAATTTATGTTTGTCTTAAGTAAAGAACTAATTTCTAAGTGAGAATATGTTGAGAACGAAATGAGATTCTAGTTCCTTCAAAACTACCAGTTAATCCAATTAATTAAAGAACTAAATATTACTGTAGTCTGAACTGTGAAAACGGAATTCAGTAGTCAAGAGTATCACTAGTTTACAATTTGATCCAAGTCGTAATAAAGTAGGTGACTTGAAAATGTAAGGTTGGATAATCTTTTTGGAGAGTATTCTAGTGCAGGAATATGAATAAAAAAAAATGCATGCATGCAATTGCTTATTCTTACACGAAAATAAAATTACTTCTTAAATAAATAATTCACTAGAAGTAAGAAGAAAATATTAATTTATATAAACGTGTAAAATTAAATTTATAACCCGTTTGCTCCCCATTATTTGTTATTATTTATGATTATAGTTTTAGGAATAATATTTATTAGAAGAATGTATGGTAAAAAAATGAAGAAATTAGTTTAAATTTATGTGTAATATCATTTTATTGAAAAATATTTGATTGATAAGAAAAAAAAAATTATAATTTTAATAGAGTGAAGCGAGGATTACAGCTTACTTAAAATATTTTGTACGTGCTTTTATATTTCAGCCACACATAAGATTTGTTTTGTGAACTTATATATATAAATTCAAAAAGAATGGAGAGAATTTCACGCGTTGCAGCAAAGCGTGAAACAGCAAGAAACATCAAACGACACATACGTGAGCCACGCGTCCATTTTCTGGAACCTCCCACCAAAAGCATCCCCACTCTGTTTCCCTTAGGTACATACGTGTCCCATCTTTTTCGGAGTGCAAGAAACGTGTACAATCTCTGATTGGTTGAAATGTGTTGCCCAATTAGAGCACTCCATTTCGTTGGATACGCTGCTTTAGTACGGGACCCACCTGATCCGACCCCACCAATCAACGCTCATCACTGTTTGAGTTTTGCCTTGACACGTGATGAACCCTAACCTGATGATTATCGGCTCAGCAGCCTCCGGTAAGTTCTCTCTTATAGGACGAAAATATTACGTAAAATAGCTTGTCGAAAAGGATGGGTGGCGGAAAAACATGGTCCGCCGTAGGATTTTCCGGCGGTGGTGCTCATGATAGGACGATAATTAACAGGATTATGCTCAGGTACCGTCCGATCGCGCCGAAACCAGTTTCCGACGGTTCAGTTTCCGGGTCGACGGCGGCGGAGATCAAGTCCGGTGTTGTTAATAAAAGGAGAACAAAGAGGAAGTACGTTAGGGTTAAGAAAACTGCGAGAAGGTGTAACAGTAATAAAATACTGAATAACGGTGAAGATAGAAAAGATTTGGATATTAATCGTGCAGATGTTACTTTACAGTTACTGCCGGAGATGACTGCTCTGAAGGATTCAAAAGCAACTGGATCTTCAACAAATATGGATTTTCCGGTGGAAAAGCCACCGATATTGATTAACTTCGATAATCCTGAGAACAATTGCGGTAGAGTTTATAGCGTTAGTTTACCCGAGAGGTCAGATCTGACGGCAGTGGTGCCGGCGAAGAGAGTGCTGGAATCGTGGATAATGGTGGATAAAATAACAAACGCGTGGGTAGATGGAGGGGGGTTAGGGAGTACGGACATGGAGAAGATGAAGAATTTGGAGATGGACACGTGTCCAGGAATGATATCAGATGGTTTAAATCGGGTTCAGTGGGTTAATTGTGCTTACAGAAGGATGGTGTCCCCGCCGGAACGAGAACCGCCGGAGGAGACGGCGGTATGGCTGGTGGCGAAGGAGAAAATCTCGGTGCCCTGGCAGGCTTTTGCATGCACCGTTAGGGTGGTTTACACATGGCGGAAGGAGAGGCACAGCCAAACAATGCCTTGTGATGTGTGGAAGATGGAATTTGGTGGATTTGCATGGAGACTTGATGCCAATGCTGCGCTTAGTTTAGGCCGTTGATCTGATCAGATTGCCATCAAAATGGTACGTTACGAATTATGATCATCAGGTAATAACAATGAATATTATGAAGCCCTATATCCTAATGTCAAATAATTAATGAATTCTAATTATGCTTCTTTGGATCAAAATCAATCCAAAGCACAAAATGTATATGTGTGTGTGTGGCATTTGGAAGCAATCTGTTAGTCTTTCATCGGTGTGATTATACGATCATATATCTTTGAAGATTCAATTCTGATTGTCGATTCAAATTATAATTGGATAAGAGTAAAGTTGATGTTTGAAGCTCGAAATAATTAATAATCATTATAAGTTGCACCTTTTCATAGATCCTCCTATAGGTATATATATATAATCACAAAATTACTAGTTTCTGTTCCAGTGTTTAAGGAGCACTCTATTTGTACTTTTGCTATTTGTCGTTGACCTTGCTCGTTCTTTCTCACTATCCAAGTTTCTTTTCAAATTTATGTGTTACCATTTAGTAAAAGTTATTGAGAATATGACTTAATTCTTTTAAATATGAAGTCATTGTCGAGTACGATTATTTACTCTTAAGCTTCAAATTTTTATAACTATATAACTTGATGCAAAAGATCGCCTTCTATACATAATAACTATATTACTTGATGCAAAAGATCACCTTCTATACATATTTCCATGCATAAGATATACTGCCCTTTTGTTTATGTATATATCGGACTTTTCAGTATTTACAGAGCACTCTATTTTTACTTTTCATGAATTGTTGCATACTGTTTGAGCCACATTTTTTCTTCATTAAAATGAAAAATATGACCATTATCCATCACATCAACATTAAAATTCAAACTCTCTATCTCTTGTGTGGGGCCCATAACGGCTATATTTTTCATTCTCATTCTCATTATAATGTGGCTCAAACGGGCTCCTAATCCCAAATGTCTTTTTCACTTTATTTTTTTGTTTCTTCTTGAGAACGATATAATTAGTATATATTTATTATTTTAAAAAATAGAACCGAATTTTGTCCTGATTGTGTAATTAAGTAGTTAAATCATTGATTTTACTCAAGTGAAGGAACTAAAACTTGCGAAGAATACTTAAATGAAATACATAATATCCCAGTATCTATAAGACTAACTTCAACATTCAATATATATGCTCTTTATAAAGTATGTTTCAGATTCGATTTCTCATATATTTGATTGTAGGATTGAATGATTTAACATCAAATGATCCATAATTTAGCTCATCTAAAGTTCTCTTGCTAGAAGACACAGTTCCGCATTTGTGAAGTATACACCTAGGTATGTCATACACGTATGATAAAAATTGATGTAAGGATATCATGGAGAAGAAAATGCATTTTATGATGTAATGTGATGGAAAATATGTTGTTAAAAAATAAGAATATTTTTTGAACTTGTGTGTAATATTATATTATTGAAAACTTGAACCCAGCCCTAACCTTCACCCCCGACCCATCTAGTGATGGCAAAAAAACCTGCACCGCCCCGCCCCGGTGCTGCCTCACCCCGACGGGTTAGTGGGACAGGGAGAGGGTGCCCCGCTTCGTGAAGAATAAAAAAACTACAAATTAAAAAAGAAAAAATAATTAACATGAAATTTTTGTAAAATTAGTTTATTTTGACACATTGTATGTAAATAATTTGATTTTTACTGTACATGTATTCGTGCAAATAAAATACCTAATAAAATAAACTAATTTAATTAGATTTTTTTGACTCCTATTTGACGGAGGTAAACAAAGATTTATGCGCTGATGTGAAATTTTTATTTAATTAGTTTAATTTAATTAAAATGCAAAAAAAGATTTGTTTAGATTTCGAAAAACTCCACATAAAAGGGGTGGAGGATAAAGTGAAGAAAAACTCCCCTGATATGGCTTGTAATTCAATGGCTAGCTTTTCTATTGCTCCCCATGGCTCCTGGTTAATATTAGTTTAAATATTCCGCGATGTCGTGTTACTTAGCTTTAACATCTAAATAACCAACTAATATATCAAAAACTTAAGGTGAAATGGGGTATGGATGATGAGTTACAAATAAACTTAAAATAAATTAAACTATCTTAAAACTCAAAAATCGACATAAAAAGGAAAAAAAAGCTTGGGTTACCTCCCAGAAGCGCCTTTTTATAGTCTTTAACTCGACTTTGGCAATTGAATCACAAGAACCTAAAAAAGGCTTTGGATGTCTTGTTTATTTTCCTTCGTTTGACTTTGACTCACTTTTCATTTAGTCTCCAAACTTCTACCTTGCCCTTTTCGATGTGATATGACTTCTATTTCATTCGATTCAATTTCAACTATGTAGACTTCCACTCCTATGTCAGGTTTAATCACAAAATCAATTTTTGGACAATCAATAAAATAGGAAAAATGTGAGTTGATTTCCTCCTTATTGATCGTCTCATCCTCTTTTAGATCCATTATGATTAAATTTTCACTCGTTTTTGGCTCTTCTTCAA
>CAIGRR010481209.1:0-11875 GCA_903798365.1 Fraxinus sp. 1973-6204 | reverse complement strand
TGTAGAAACTACACTTATCAGTGTGCCACTAATGTAGGTAATTAATCACAACTGAGAACCTTTTAGTCTGGTGTCGCTACGTGACTGATTTTTGGATGCCACTTGCAATTCTTTGGAGGTTTTATTTTTTAATATTTTCAAGTTATTTTAAACTTTATTTTTCGTTACCCGCAATCTCATCTGTCAATTGAATCAGGTATGATGTTCTTCGTGGAAGCAATTACTAAAGGAAGACATAAGTGCATCTTTTGTGCTCAACAAGAGAAGAAAAATAGACATAAGCAATTGCCAAATTGATCGAATTCAATACAGGGATCCAATAGACTTAATTCTAATGGCCAATTGGTTTGGATAGAGAGTGAAGAAAACTTAGGGTCTGTTTTCTTTACCATTTTCAAGTCGTTTTCTGTTTTCGATTTTTCGAAACAGTGAACTCAATGCAATTATTGTAGAAGTTCAGGAGAAATTTTACAAAACTAGTGTGGACTCCAGGTCCAAGTTGAGATGAGTGATGAGGAGGAAGAAAATAAGCAGACAATTAAAATGAAGCTAGTTACTTCACAAAGGCATTATGATTTCATCAGAATCCTCTTAATTTAATGAAAACATAAACAAAATATTTGGTTCTGATAAACGTATTACTAGGTTTGGCAGCGATAGAGAAAGAAATATAAGTCCTTTCGGTTCTTCACAAGAAGATGAAATAGAATCGTATGGCTGTGGACATCAGATAAGTCAGACCATTACAAGTCACACTCTTTCGAAGATGGATATTGTAGAAAAGCAATGAAATGTTGAGAGAACTAGTTTGGATCATAAGATGAATTGCTTTCTCCTAGTGCTAGTGGATTTGAAGGTGTGGATCGATGATGAAGATTTCTCGATGAATAATTCTGATTCTTCTGATACTGTGAAGTCATCATGCTCCTCCAAGGAACACAAAATTACAGTAATAAGAAAGGAACTCCTGCCATACATACCTCAGAGAGGAGACGGACCTTTGAGATTCTAATAATGAATAAGAAATTGATCAACGTGCTGGTAATAGGAAAGTGTTCCATGACAGAAAAAAGTATAATATACATACCCCTTAAAAGATAGTAGAAGAAACAAAACTCCTTATGATGATGTTAATGGAGAAGAGAGAACAAATGATAAAAAGATAAATTTTACCGAAACTCAATGCATGTATATACTCTAAAAGACTTTGAAGGAATAGAGAGATTCGTCCACCCTATCTAATGGCATCACTGGCCCAATACATAATTAAAATTGACAGAGGGGCCTTATAGGAACAATGATTACACTAACTGGAACTGGTTGGGTGCACGAAACAACTATATCATCCATAAAGAGAAAGCAGCAGTGCAGGCACCGTGCGAGTAACGAAATTTCAACAGCAAGTTTAAAACCCATTGTTCTTCAATCAAATTTTAAGATAAAAGATCCAGTAGTACATTCGCGATGAAATTGTTGGGTGCGGAAGCAGTAATTTAGAAAATCTGAACTTTTATTTATAATTTGATTGAGTTGCTACAGCACAACTCCCAAAATTCTTACATTCCTATAAATATACTTTGTTTAGATCACAAAAACCATCATATATATTCGGATAGAAAAATCCAACAAAATTAGAATTTCAATTTTTTTGGTTTAGAGAAAGGTTCTTGGTGTAATATCATCTAACTCTGTCTAATATTCCTTGAAAATTGATGATATATTTCAATTATTTTCATGTATTTTTCTTTCCAAATCATGTGTAACTAATTTAATTGTTGGGATGAATGATTTAACCTAGCTATGAATTTTTAATTTCAATCCTCAAAATTCTTTTTCGTCATTGAAATAATTGGCCACTATTTTATCGAGAGGTAAGTTATTGATCTAGACCATGTAATAAAATTCAATAATAGGATAAAAGGTATACAATTTATTATTTTTACGATCATTATTTGAATTCTTTCATTATTAATGCATTTACTTTATTCTTATGCAGGTTAACGTAGAGATAAAGTGAGTTGATTCAATATGATTGATTTAAATCAAAAAACATAAATTTATTAAATTAGTGAATTCGACCAATACAATCTTAAGAACGAATTTGTAAGGCGAATTAATTAGAAAAAGAATGGTGAATTCGCGAGTTTTTAACACTTCTCACATATACATTTTTAAGCCAAATTCTTAATTGTGCATTTTTAATGTCTTTCTTAGATTTACATTCTAGTATTTAGGATTAAAATTAAAATCAATTGTATTTAATTATTTTTATGTGAAATTGAAGTTAGGAATAATAGAATCAATAATTTGATAGATAGTCCATGTGGAAACACTAATTTCGACTCCTAGTACAATTTATTAGTTATTCAAGATATTTTACAAGTGCAATAAAATAATATAATCCCAATAACATAAAAAAATTCCTTGAAAATTGAAAATTTTAGGCTATTGTACTCTTTTGAAATGGAGCTGCTTCAAATGTATGAGTTCCTTAAAGAAATTGATATTCCAAAGGTAATTGTGAAATCGCATTCAGCTACATTTTTTGCCACCAAGATTTCTCCAAATCGTTTGGTAAAGAGCCTAAATGTCAAATCCGATCATCAAAATATTTTGCTACTAACAAAAGACCATTTTTGTTTTTGTTTATTGTATATTCAACTTCTTAGTTATTTTATTGTTTGTTACCACTGGCGGACCCGGACCCCCCCAAATTCTTGACAATTTTTTTTTTTTTGGTTCTTTTTGTATTTACCATTGTCATTTTGTCGTCAAATTGAATAAAAATCTTAAATCCTACCAATTTCATTTTTCGTTTCTGTCTTCAAAATATGAGAACTTGAAAGGAACACTCGTAATAATGTATGATTTTGTTAAATTAAATATTGGTACTTTCTTTTTTATATTTTTTTTGTTAATAAGGTATCCAAAAAAAAAACATTTCGGGGGCAGGCAATTGTTGAAGGAAGATATATGTGCATCTTTTTTTCTCGAAAAGAAAAATATATGTTGCTTATTGTCTCAATGTTTCTTACAAATGGTTTGAAAATAGAGAACAAACGGTAAATCACTGAAGCCAAATCGCTCAAATGAAATGCAGGCAAGTACTCACGAAGACTTTGAAAGGGCAGAGGGAATTAATAGATTTCATTGTAAGGACCAATTATGGGCTTTATTAACACATTTACCATATGAAAAACAATGTCGAGAATTACTGTGTTAATGGATATGTTTGTGTGTTTATATACGTCTGTGTATATATATGTGTGCGCAAAAACTCTTTTGCCACATTGTTTTTGACATTTTGTTGGAGGCCACATCTCTTTCTGTTTGCAATATTTTTGTATAACAACATATATAGGCACTCATTTTTTTATTCAAAAATAAAATAAAAAAACCACAATATCAATAATGAAACTTAAGTGTAACCGGAGTTGTTTATGAATTATATTTTTTGTATGAACTGTTTAGGTACTTCGTAAATTCCAATGGCTGAGAACTGTTTAACCTCTATAACAAAGGGACCTTGCTATAAGTACAGGGATTCAAATCCCTGTACTTACAGCATAGACACATATTTGGGGAGGAAAATTTTTTTGTTTTCATTATTTTATACATGGGGTCCATCCAAGTGAGAGAGAATTCAAAAATCTGGTAAAATTCTGGTAACATTTGTCTGTACTTGAATCATTTTCCATAACAAAGCGATCCAACACAACCATGCAGAAATCGTGCAAGCAGGGCAGCTCAGTCTTGAACAAACCTTAATATTTAACGCTCCATAATACGATCCTTGTGAAATTTAGATAATAAGTTCAAAAAATATTGTTCTAAAATCAAACCTATTAGATAATGATCCAACTATTCATTCGTGAGGAACCACTATATCAACAATGCCCAATTTGGTGACATTTTTTTCCTTCATTGTTGGGTTTTTAGTAGAAGTCCTAGAATATTAATCTTGACATCGTTTCTTTAGCATTCCTATTAGTTTTTTACCTTACATTTTGTCCTAGTATCTGAAACTCCATAGATCTTAGCACCTTTTCACTTTATAATAAATGTTTCCGTTCATTCTTGTTTTCATATATATGCACAATCCTAAATGGAATTCTTTTAGAGCATTTATTTTTTCAAAAATGCTGAATGTACAGTCTTTTTGTACATTCACTTTAACAGCCCCCTCACATGGGGGTGAGGCCTGCGATTTTTAAACATGTGGGCCCCACCCCTTATGTGAGGGGCTGTCAAAGTGAATGTACAAAAATGCTCTACATATAGCATTTTTCTTATTTTTTTTTTGGAATTCAAAAAATGCATAGTTGTTTGTTATGCCTTAGTTCTAATTGTTTATAACTTGTGATCTAACATTTTCTATTTTTAGTAGAGTAATTTTCTACCACAAATATGGAGATTTCTATTCAAGTGCGGTAGAGCGAACGAGATGTAAAACAAAGATTTACTTGGAAACCTTTTGCCATAAATGCTCGCCGGAAGGGAAAGAAGACAACGGGGGCAGTCACAAGGTAGTTCTTCGAGCTGTCAGAATGTCGAGGAGACGAAAAACAATGGAATATTGGTTGGACATGCACCATGTTGTCATGGAAGTCCCAAAAAAATTAACTCATGCCTTTCAGAGACATTATAATGACTTGTTTCACACCTAAAATTTACTTCTAAATATTGCTCCCTTTTTAATCAACTCTTATATTGTTTCTTCATTTTGATTGGCATTGCATCACAATTTCTTAACCAAATGGATAATGAAAGAGTGCCACTAATTGAGGTGATTAATCACAATTGAAAACCTTTTAGTCTGGTACGTGAATGAATTTTGGATGCCACTTGCAATTCTTTTGAGGTTTTATACTCAAATTTATTTTTTAATAATTCCAAGTTCTTTTAAATTTTATTGTTCATTACAAACAATCTAGTGTTTCTATAACAAAGAGATCCAAGAGAACCGTGCATAAATTGTGCAAGCAGTACTGCAGCTTGCGCAGTCGTGAATAAACCTTGATGTTTAATGCTCCATAGTCCAATCCTCATGAAATTTGGATAGTAAGTTCAAAAATATTGTTCTTAAATCCAACCTATTAGATCAAGATCCAACGTTCCATTCATCATGAATTGCTATCTCGACAATGCTGAATTTTCCAGAGATTTTTGTCTTCATCGTTAGTTCTATGCAGTATTCGAAGAATATTATTCTTGAGATAGTTTTGTTGGAACATTTTCAAAATTTAGTTTGTAAAGAGTTCCATAGTTATTTTCCCTTGCATTTTGTGATGGTATCCCAAACTCCAGAGATTCTAGTAACCCTTTTACTCTGCAAGAAATGGTGCTGTTAATTCTTGTTTGCATATTCACAAACCTAAATAAAATTCCGTTAAGACCAGTTATGCTTGTGGAATCCACACAAGTAGTTGTTCACATTGTATGACACGAAGAACTTAAAAATATTATTATTTCAAACATGTGATGGAACGTTTTCAATTTTTGGCATAGTAACTTTCCACCAAACGAAAAGCTATTGGGGATTGGTTGGAGCATCTGCACCATGTTGTCATGGAAGTTCAAAGAAAATGCATTCAGGTACCGTAACCATTTTAATGAGTTGTATCTCGACTAAATGTACTTGTAAATGTCTCTCCCTCATTAATTAACTCTTATGGTTTTTCTTCATATCGAATGACATTGAATCATAATTTCTTAGCCAAATAAAATAAATTATAATGATGACAATGTAGATGATTAGTCACATGTGAAATCTTTTTAATTAGATATATATGGTTTCGGATGCCACTTGCAACTCTCTTTGAGGTTTTAACAAGGTCTTCCTTCATTTAAGATGTTCTAATTTTAAGTACGTCGAAGACTATCCCTTACAATTTTTNACAATGTAGATGATTAGTCACATGTGAAATCTTTTTAATTAGATATATATGGTTTCGGATGCCACTTGCAACTCTCTTTGAGGTTTTAACAAGGTCTTCCTTCATTTAAGATGTTCTAATTTTAAGTACGTCGAAGACTATCCCTTACAATTTTTCTGAAGATTTTCTTTTCGTTATGCTTTTTGGTTATATTACTTCTGCTATGACATATTTAACTAGAGCAGTCTCTTATGGCATCTCCCCTTTTCCAATGTAAGAGTATTTAAAAAGTTCTCTAGAAAAGCGTCGAGGACATCTGAACATCCTTGTATGTCTTGAGAATTTTTGGCTACACTTCTCCTGAAGTAGGGAGCACCTCTGTCCCCATCACTGGTATAAATTCACTGGTTTAGAAGTTTGAGAAGATAGTGGATCTCTTGCTTATTGAAGCAGGCTTTTCTTACCCATTAGAGGAAATGGTTCCTTTGATTACCATAAGGTAACTCCGGCGTTTAAGTATGGAAAATAGGAAAGTTATTTTTTTTTTATGTTTGTTGAGTTTTTGATATTCAATAAATCACGAATTATAATATAAAACATCGGAATATAATTTCACTGGCCTCGGCCAATAGTGAATTGATTACCAACAATCAAGTCCAAAGGATCAACCCCGAAAACAACATGGACCGTTGGAAGTAGCTTAAGGAATTAATGTTAATTACGGGCCAATATATTTACCTATTGGATGACTTTTAATCTTTGTCCATTTAAAAATTTTATTGGTCCAACTAAAGCCTACAAATTTCTATATATGTGTTGATTTGACCTAGCCGTTTGTAGGTGTGATTTGTGTATGAATTGGAGAAAAAAACGCGGCTGCTCTCTAGGTGAAAAAAATCGGCTGCCATAGTGAAGAAAAAATCAATGACTCCCTTTGTGTATTTGTCTTCCACTTTGTACTTCCTTCATTGTCTTTCCCCTTGCCTTTTGTGGCTACAAATCAACACTATTATTTATCTTTTGTAGGTGAGATTGAGAAGCAACCGATGTAAATATTGGTTGTGGGTTGGAGCCATTTAGATTTTTTGTTTGGTAGAAAAATGTAACGTGAAATAAAGTCTTAAAAACACCATTTAGAAAATCATTGGAGCGAGCTTTCGAGACAATTGGTGTCAGAGCTTCAAGGATGTGGTTTTAGCTAAAAAAATCTACAAAAAAGGACCAGAATTGAAACAGAAACGCAGAATGAGTTCGAAAAATGTTGAAAAATCGGATCTATTTGTGTAATTTTTGGCAAATCCAGTGAGTACAGCTTGCAACTTCACTTACCATAACGAGAATCTTATATTGCGATTCAAGAATGAAATTTCATATTTCATGGCTATCATCAATAACAAAACCTCAAACAAATCACAACCAATAATTCTGATACCACTTGTTAAGAAATAAAATGGATCAAGCTAATATATGACACGATATGAAATATATGCAACAAAATAAAAAGACAGAATCAATTGACAACGAAACAGAATATTTTATTCAATTGACTAATATGGAGAAAGCAAATACAATAACTGTGTCTAAACGATTATTCTATATTTCAGTAATACAAAACTTGTGAAAAGAGTCAAGTATTTATAAAAGTGCAACTAAAGCTTAGAAATGCCACAAAGATGGAAACAAGATAAAAAAAATATCGCGGAATAAAGGAAACAATATTTTCTCAATTAAAACACGTAGAAAAAAAAATCTTAAAAATTCAACCTAATTTAGATTTGAAAAAAAAAAAAACCCAACAAAAAGTTATATCAATAGTGATATTTGAATGTAAAGGGAGTTGTTTATGAATTACATTTTTGGTACAAACTGTTCTGGATAATTTGTAAATTCCAATGGTTGAGAAGTTTACAGCCTCTATAACAAAGAGATCCAAGAGAACCGTGCAGAAATAGTGCAAGCAGGCAGCTAGGGTAGTCTTGAATAAACCTTGATATTTAATGTTTGCTGTTCAAAACATGTTCATAAATCTGACCTATTAAATAAAAAACCAACATTTTGTTCGTGAGGAACACTTATCTCATTATTGCTCATTTTTGGTGAGATTTTTTTCTACAGCATCGGTTGTAAGTAGTGCACTGATGAGTGTGGTTCACTCATTGTTTTATTGCCTCTTAAACTTGTTATTTTGATTGTCATTAAGAGTTTTTAGGACGCTTTAATGTGTGTTGTAATATCGTTTCATAGGTTAGGTGAATTGGTATAAATGGTGTAAAACTTGGAGAAAAAGCAATGTTGATGATTTGGGGTTAAATTGAAAGAATTAAGTGAATAACGACGAGAAACTGTGAAATCCAAAGTTTGAGGACTCCGTTACAACTTTTCAATAGTTGTTTCGGACCACAAAATGATAAATGAAGATTGCTAGGATTTAATCAGATGCAATTGTAAGTCAAAAAGGAGTGAAATATGATCAGAATATTTTCACAAATCAATTATCAACCGCACAAGTATATTCTAGATTTTTTAGCCAAAGATTGAGACCAATTTTTGACATAGTAAAAGTTCTAATTGGTAAAGGTTTTCTAAAGTAAAGTTGTATCCTTTTGAAGTATTTTTCAATGCACTTTGACTCTTCTCAATGCTGAATTTTTACTCGAAAGTGGGCACCGCAGCACTACTATTGCCAAATATCAACAGCATTGCAGTGCCACACTTGTGGTGTCGGGGCCCCAACAAGGGAGAAAAAGGAGTTTTGCATATTTGGTCTCTTTTTAAATTCCAAAAGACCACTTTTCAACTAGAATTGAAGAGGGAGGGATTCAAGAAATCAAGAAGGCAAAAGAAATCAAGAAGGCAAATGCAAATTAGTGAAAAAGATTGATTCAACCATCCAAATCATAGTTTTATCTTTCTTTCCTTCATGTTATTCTTTATGAATTGTACAGATTTCATGTCTTATATCATGAACTAAATAATTCTTCTAGGATTTGATTAGCCAAAACTTGAGGATACGATTTGATTTTGTTTTAGTTATTTCTATGAAATTTTCCTTTCCGTTTATTTGTATTATTGATTTAATACTTTCAATTAATTGGGCACTAATTAAATGAT
This sequence comes from Fraxinus sp. 1973-6204, assembly GCA_903798365.1. Taxonomy (NCBI): domain Eukaryota; kingdom Viridiplantae; phylum Streptophyta; class Magnoliopsida; order Lamiales; family Oleaceae; genus Fraxinus; species Fraxinus sp. 1973-6204. Next base: position 2,888 of record CAIGRR010481209.1, on the reverse strand, counting down.
TAGATGCTAGTTAACTCCGGCACTTGAGAAATGGGAATTTAGGCGGGATCACAACAATATTACAACCTAGATTTTATGGGTTTCGAGAAAAAAATGTAGAATCTATTAAACTTGTTCCATCTAAGAACTACGATCTTGATAAATATTGATTTTAATTCGGAATGGAGCTATTGGAATTAATTTCTAATATTCAATTTTACCCGGCACTCGAGAGAATGGGTAGAATTACATTAGGATTTATGCTTATAAACATGGAAAATTAATTAGAGATAACTATACTTTTTAATATCATATTTGATAGTTAGTGAAATCATACCCTAGGTCTCTTATATTGATTAATTCGTTTAATTTTCATTTATTAATTAAATTCATCACAGTCATCCATAGTTTAAAAAAAACATTGATTCAAAAATTCATTACCTATATATAGGCTACACAATTATAGTACCTAGTATAAAATTAAATTATAATCCTTGTGGGTTCAATACTCTAACTACATTCATATATTACAAAACTTGACATCGTAAACTTGCAGTATAATTTACGTTGTATAAAACGCGTAACAAGTTTTTGGAGTCCTTGTCGGGGATTATTTAATTTGATTTTTACCTATATTATTAATAATTAGCTTTGTTTTAATTTAGATTTCGTTACTTTTAATTAGTTTTCTGTTCTTGATGCAAGTTTATGCGAAAAATTGGTCCTGAACCAAAACACACTTTACATTTTCTAAGGGGTTTACAAAGAAACAAACTTGAAACAATAGCAAAATTAGAAGGATGGGCAGTTGAACAAAACAATCAACAGCAGGCTATTAGAGACTATGTCAGGCCAGTTGTCAATGACAACTACTCTGGTATTGTACACCAGGTAGTGGTCGCAAATAACTTCGAATTGAAGCCAGGGTTGATATATATGTTTCAACAGAATTATTTTGTGAGATCTCCAACAGATGATCCAAATGTTCACTTGTTTATTTTCTCGAGATTTGTGATACCGTGAAGATGAATTGCATTACTGAAGAAGCCATCAAACTTTATCTATTTTCCTTCTCTTTAAGTGATAAAGCCAAAGCATGGTTCCAATCATTGCCATATAGATCCATCACAACCTGGGAGGGGTTAGATCAGAAATTCCTCACCAATTTTTTCCCCCTTCTAAGGCGGCTCAAGTAGACCTCGAACCATTCTACGAGGCTTGGGAGAGATTCAAAGATCTGCTTAGAAAATGCCTTCAACATGGTTATCAGGACTGGATGCAAATGGAAATCCTCTACAGTAAGTTGAACGGTCAAACAAGGACAGTAGTTGATGTTCCGGTAGAAGGTACTTTGATGTCCAAGACTTCAGATACGGCTTACTCCCTGCTGGATGAAATTACCACCAACAGCTACCAATGGCCAAGTGAGCATTGCTGGCCTTCATGAAGTGGATCCCATTACAGCCTTTGTGACTTAGATATCATCACTTAAAATCCAAGTAGCTGCATTAACTTTACAAGGAACTCAGAACTCAGCAGAAAGCAAAGTCTATCATGGCTGCTTCTACTTTATAACATGAGTTTGAGACGAAGAATGAGCAAATCCAATATGTGAATGACCAAAAATTCAATTGCAGAGGAAACTACTCAGCAAACCAGTACCATCTAGGGCTGCAAAATAATGAGAACCACTATTATGGTAACAATACGAATGTACTGCAGCCACCACCTGGTTCAATAATCAGGCTTCTGAAGGAAAACCATCACTAGAAGATATCTTGGGAACCTTTATTTAGAGACAATGACGAGCTTCAAAAAGGATGAGTCTAGACTTGACACTATTTAGACTCATATGACCTACATGGGAGTTACAATGAAGAATTTAGAAGTACAGATTGGTCAACTCGCAACTGCAATAACCTTAAACAAAAAGAGAAATTTCTTAGTGACACGAAGGTTAACCCAAAGGAGCACTGCAATACCATCACATTGAAGAGTGGAAAAGAGCTTGAAGAGAGCATGCCTACAGAGGTTGTAGTTCCTATTCCTGCTTCAAATCATGTTGAAAAAAAAAACTGGATAAAGAGGAGAAAATTGAGGCAGAGGTAACTAATGATAACTATTAGCCTAACTCAATCTTATTCCCGAAAATCCTCCCATTTTGAGTTCTTGAAAAAGAAATTTGATGGGCAATTTGTCAAATTATCGGAAGTCTTCAAAAAGATCCACATCAATATTCCATTCGTTGATACAAATGCCAAATTCTTTGGGAAAGTGATATCAAAGAAAATAAAGTTGGTGGAATTTGAGACAGTCAAGCTAACACAAGAATGTAGTGCTATTCTCCAGAGCTCCCTCAGAAGCTAAAAGATCCATGCAGCTTCATTATTCCAAGACAATTGGTACTTCTACTTTTGATAAGGCATTGTTTGACCTAAGAGCTAGCATCAATTTGATGCTATTATCTATATTCAAGAAGTTAGGCCTTGGAGAAATGAAACCAACCACAATTACTTTGCAACTAGCTAATAGATCAATCACATCCCTATAGGGATCATTGAAGATGTGTTGGTTAAAGTTGACAAGTTCATCTTTGCGGTGGACTTTGTGGTTTTAGATATGGAAGAAGATTAAGAATTACCATTAATTCTTGGTCGCCTTTCTTGGCAACTGGGAGAGCTCTGATTGATGTCCAAGGAGAAAAATGACACTACTGGTTAAGGATGTCAATTTGGCTCGCGATTCATGCCGCCTGTGGCTTCGCTCGAGGCTTGGTGATTCGAGCCCCATTTTGGGAAATAGGGCTGGAGCCGAGGCCCATTTTGGGAAATAGGGTTGAGTCAAGTTGGCCCGTGTGGCCCGTATAAAATTTTTAAAAAAAAAATTGAAATGGAAGGGAGGAAAGAGGC
>CAIGRR010481166.1:0-16024 GCA_903798365.1 Fraxinus sp. 1973-6204 | reverse complement strand
AACATGAAATAATAATGCTATACTTTTGCGCATCAAAATGTTCTTCATAGCTTTCCTCAGTTGTTCTTTTGAGTGTGATGCAAAATAAATCACTGTAATTTAGCACATTTCTAACGTTATTGAATCCAGCTTTATCATTTTTTCGGTTTTCATTTTATCATCATGATGTTACTGGTGGGTAATCCATTTACATCTCTTAAGATTGGCCCCCTCTAGCTATTCTCAACAATTATATTATAACCAAAGTTCTCATGGTTTCCTGTCAACAAGATTACTGTTAGTGAGTGGGCTTACTGTGGGTAGTTGATTAAGTGCGCTGCTCATTTTGGGTACTTAATTATGTTCTGCATATGGTTTTGGAATCTCTTTGGATGGTCAGTAATGCATTGTTAGTCTGGGTATTAGGAAGATAAGGGTTGCACAACGTCTACCAAATACAATGCACTGGTAAATATGAAAAAAGTTGGAAAGCAATACAGTAAAAGTTATGCAAACTAGTAGCTGAATATAGCAGCTCTGCGATATTCTGCAATTGACAAGTACATATTCTTTGTCCCCTGGTCATGAACTCGCTTGCTCTAAAATATCTAGCATTCTGAAGCAGGTTTTACAATGTTGCTGACCCCAAAAATGGAATTCTGAATAAGGGCAGGGAAGTTTTCCTGACTGGATGTTATCTTCGAATGGTCGCAGGGAGTTCAAGTCGTGCACGACTTTTACCGACTGAATATTTCATTATACTGTTGGACGAGGTATGCATCAAAATCTATGTTCTTTCCTGATTCTCAAGGTTAATTTTTGTAACAAAAGTGATCCCTTTTGCTAGTTTTAGCATCACACAATACAAAGGTTAAAAGTTGTAAATCCCTTCATGCAAACGAGGCACTCCTTTATAAAGATCTCGAATTGATGGGGATAGGAAATATGATGACTAATTCATTGCTCATGATCACGAAGCATATTCACTCGATATGAGTAAAAAAAAAAATCAGTTCTGGCCAAGCTTTAAATTTAATATGTCATCTGAATCTTCACCGTACATGTTGTCTCTTATGAATAGGTACTGAGTCTAATGGCTCTTTCTACTTGTCAGTCATTGTTGGTCCAGTATGAAATGGCTTTCCAATTCAATTTCCAAAACTAGTTCTACTTGTATGTCTGGATGCAGGATGAAGATAATGATGCGATGCTGCTTGGAGCACAGTTTTGCTCAGATTCATTTTCTTCCATTTCTCTTGATGCTGTGAAGGAAGGTACTTCGTATTCTTTGTATGCAAGGTACAATGTTGTCTCTTTCATGTGTTTCTATTTGAAATAAATAGGCTCTTTCTTTCTCTATTTCCTTTTTGTTTGGCCAATATGCCTTTTCATTATTGGGAAGAAGATCTATAAAATATCATTTTCTTATCAACTGTAATATAATCAACTTTACCATTTTATAAATATAATTTAATGGACTAATAGCAAAAAAACCCCGAGAAACGTTTCCATTTGCAATATATTCCTACCTATTGAAAATCGTAAGAAACTCCTTTGTTTGAAACATTTTGTGTGAAAAACTCCCTTGCCGTCAAGATCAGTCAAACAGTAAAAAATGCCAAAATTAAAAATAAATAATTGTAAATTCAGCACCCAATCTTTTTATTTTTTTTACAAATTGTACCCAAATCTTTCATATGTAGTATCTACAATCCCAAACCTTTAAAACTTTATTTTCTTCCTCACCCCACTTCATCTTCTTCCCCACCTTCAACCATACCCAATTAAACCAAAATCAAAACCCAGAAAATCCAATTAAATTCAGAATTCTGGGATACTCCTCAAGCAACGATGGTGAAGGGCATAAACATACACTTCTAAGTTGGATAGAAATTAAAGCAAGCTTGAGAAACGCCACCTAGAGTCGCGTAGAACTTCTAAATTGGTGACTTGTAAAGTCTCGGACTGTTATTGCAAGCAAGTTTCTTCTGCGTTTCATTATTTTATCGCTAAGTTTCCGTTTTACATTAAACATTTAGTACACGAATTGCAGTATGGATTTACCATTACAAATGTTGCAAGGTTCCAAGAAAATAAAACCCATTTCACACACAGAAAACGATCAGAATTCAGGGCACTAGGTCTAGAATATAAAGTTGTTCAATTATTGGACGTCGTTTTCAATTGCCTGTGGATTTTGACCACCAATTGGGTACAATTTGTAAAAAAAATAAAAAGTTCGGATACTGAAATTACAATTATTCATTTTTAATTTTGACTTTTTTTTACTGTTTTAATGGTAAATTTGACAGATTTTGAACGTAGGGGGTTTTTTGCACAAAAGGTTTTAAACAAGGGGATTTTCTGCGATTTCCAATAGGTAGGGGGTATATCGCAAATGGAAACGTTTCTAGGGGGTTTTCTGCTATTAATCCATAATTTAATTATAGATGATCACAGATTCAACTTCTTTATAAGGGTATACTCTATGCATGCTAATTCTTAGAACCATCCAATTCTGCATTTTAGCATTATTGTGATCTATTCTCAGTGACTCATGCTCTTTTTTTTCCCAATCTCGGACAGGATTGAACATATTGGACCTCTGGAAATTCAAGGAAAGTATGGTAGTTTGCAGAGAAAGCAAGTAACTCTTGTTGATAACGATGGTACCAGGTTAAAATTTCTACTCTGGGGAGAGCAGACTCTGCTTGCCAATCTTTTCAGGTAGGCTAGTTTACACGGTTAGTGCCTTATCATTTTTTTTAAAAGTCATTCATTGATGGATTGCAATTGTTTTTCTTCAGTGTGGGAAGCATGCTTGCCCTGGATAGACCATATATAGCAAGTCCTGTTGATAGTTATCTAGAAACGTGCAACGAAATTTGCTTTGAATATGGTAGTGCAACCCAGTTATATTTGGTGCCTCGCATTCTGCACGAGGAACAAGTAAGTGATAAATCATTGGTTGTCTTCATGTTTATAGATTAAATTTTTAAGTGCGTTAACAAAGCAAGTTAGCTCTTTGGTTTCTCAGGTATGTGTAGCTTTGACTCAGAACCACTGCCAAGGATCAAGGCTGTTAAGTGATCAAAGTCAGGGACCTATAGTTTCCCAAGTAACCTTGCCTTGCGATTATCAAGGCTCAATTGACTTCAGTAATTATCCTTTTCGAGTAAGTATGCTCCATCTACAGAATTTTATAATTAGGCCCTGTTTGATAGCTCTTTCTTTTCCATGGAAGATGGAAATTAAATTCCATTTCCACCTTTTTGCATGTTTGATTGATTAAATTTTCCTTCGAATTGGTTTTCCACATTTTTTTGGTTTTTGAGGAAAAGCTTTTTCCACGGGTTTGGTGGGAAAAGCTTTTCTAGGCAACCTCCTTTTTTTTTCCTTCAATTTTTTGACAATGGAAATAAATTATATCACCCAATTGTAACAAATTATATCCCTTTAATAGACAATTTTCATGAAAAACAAAGCCAAACGAACATCAAAAGATTCAAAATTTCAATATTTTTCAAACAGAAAATTATACCAATCAAACATAATTAATTGACAATTCCTAGTGAAACAAGTTTTAGCTAATTCAATTTTCTGAAATTCATTTTCTTTTCACCTAATTCCATTCTTGCAATCAAACGGACCCTTAATTCTTCATTCTTTCTATCGCTAAGAGGAATATAATATAAAACATCTGCAGATTCGGTTGTATTTGTAAGAAAATATCATGCACACAATTCGGTTAGCTCTGTGCCTTTAGCCTGACAAATGAAAGTTTGATAACTGTGTTCTCATTAGCATTCCATCAAAATTTTAAAATCACGAGTACATGATGTAATCTTTAGTAGCATGCTTCTTTATGTAATAGTTCCATCTGGTCATCACTTTGAAAATTTTCAATTCTAAACAGGTTAATGTAATTTATTTTAGATTTGCAGCTCGGCCAATTTGCTCTTACCTCTTAGGTAAAAATTATGAAAGAGATAATTTTGTGGTTATAAATATATTTTGACTAGAAAGTTAATCTGTGTTCGAAGTCTATCATTGTTACGAAATCTCTTTGCATCTAGACAAATGTAGACAATAATTGAAATTGTATTTTAGTTCTAAGATTTTTTCTTAACCTCTTACATTTTTGAAGTGTTCCAGTCATTTGTAGTCGATCTGCGTGACAAGATGACTAGCATCAGCCTCTATGGTATTGTTACAGACATCAAATGTACTTCAGAGGCCTCAGTTAGTCTGCAGATTGAGGATACAACTGGAGCAATCTGGGCAAAGCTACACTTTGTTAATTCTTGGTAACATTTTTGTAATGTTCCTCTGTAAATATATACATTCATTTCTATAACAAGCCAAGTGAATTGTCCTGATTCGTTTATTTCTCAAATTTATACTTTTCAGGTCACTGGGAAGATTAGGAATGGGCCACACAGTTTTTGTACGTGGTTTAAAATCTTCTGTGACACCAAAAAAGGGGTAAGTCATAAAAATCAATGTTATTGAGTAATGAGAGAAATTAACGTTCTCTGAATTTTAATTCTTGTTTTCTGGTGCTTCATATGCCTTTTTTTTCCTCTTTATCCATAAATTGGAGTACATATGATTTGATTATTTCTTGACAGCCTCGAATTATCATGGTTTGAGAATGAAAGTGGAGCTTCATTCGTCAATACAAGTTGCTTGCCAGCATTGCTAAATTCATCTTGTCTCCACAAATTATCTCACCTTTCTAATCTCTCCGTCCAGAAGAGCGGTACTCATGTATGTAATCTTGGTTTTGTATTTTGCAATTGTCAATTGCCCACAAGCTCATCTACTAATCTTTTTACTCTGTTTCCCATTTAGTATTCCTCTCTGTTCCCTCATGAAGTTGTGCAGGGAGATTTTTTGTGTGTTTTTGGTTGAGAAATGTTTTACAAACTTAGAGATTTTTGTTCACAAGAGCAATAACGTCTCAATAGAACAAATCAGAAGAGAGACGGGTAAACCAAATCTAATATGGTCTATTCTAGTCGTTAAAGATTTAGTTGCCTTAAAGATAGTTTGTACCTATTCTCACTGATTTCTTCACCTCCCCCCCACCACCATTATTTGTCTCTTTGGGACATCCAGCATGGTTTTCTAATATGGTGTCTCCTCTTTGAATTCAGGTATGTCGAGTATGGTTGGATCAAATTGAACATTGCCATGTTAATACAAGATTTTCGCATATCCTCTGCGGTCATTTTGTTGACAAGACTCGTGATGGCGATTTTAAATGCAAATTTTGTCACAGCATTTGCAATGCTGAAGTTGTTCGTACCTTCCATGTAAAGATAACACTTGCAGATGAGACTGGAAAAGTTTTTGCTTGGTGTACTGGTCAGACTGCTGCCGAGTTGCTGCAAATATCCACAGATGAGTTTTATGAACTGCCTGAGGTAATGCCAAAAAAAATAAATAACCTCCTTTGTGAAAGCATGTTGTCTTAGATTTAAAGTAACTCTTTTTTGGACGTTATCGAGTTACTTATCATGAAAATTACTACTTTACATTGTTTACTCATGCTGAAGGTATCTTAGAGCTAAATTTTTTTTACTGCTGAGTGCTCATAGTCAGCTTTCTAACATATAAAGGCGAATAGAAAAAATAGTAACAAGCACACAAAAAGTGAGAAACAGTGAACGAAGTAATTGATTGTGCGACGACAAAGCTCGGCTTTATGAAATTTTGCATTTTGGAGATTCATCTGGGAATTAATTGTGCCAATATTTACACTTGGGTTTTTTTGTTTTCAGGAGGAACAAATCATGTATCCATCTTCGCTTGAGCTTGAAAAGTTTATAGTGGCAATAGTGAACTGTGGGAGGCAGGATGATATGGTTAACTGGGAAGTCACTCGTGCAATGAAGTGTGAATAAGGTTGCAGTTGGATAAATGACTTTGGGTTTTGGTTAGTCTTTCTTTTGAATTACTCCACGCTCCACTTTTTGCTTCGTATGTTTGGCAAGGTTAATTGGACGATGCCAAATATAATTAAACTATATTAAATAGAAAAAAAGTAAAAAAATTTGTTTAAATGTGCCAAACATGCGAGAGTCAACTCTATAAATTATTGTCTCACTTTATTCTAGTTATACCATGTCATGATTTTGGTATATTCTATTTTGAATGTATTTTCGGATTTTATTGTTGTTGCAAATATGAACAATTTTTCTTTATTTATCCAAGCCATGCTTCAATAATTTAAATCTTTGTTTCTTTAGTTACTAAATTGATCCATGGCTTGTCGTATCACATGCTCCAATTTATGACTGGCTTAAGAGAATTTTTTTTAGAGACAATGTATATTATATAGCAAAAGTGCTCAATTGCCAGAACTATTCATTTGTCAGAAGTTTCACAGATTCTCACATGTGTGGGGCTCACGAAAATAAAAAATGAAAAAATAACCCACCCATCCCCCTATGGTCCGAGTGTCTGGCAGGCTTCTGACAAATGAATAGTTCTGTAAATGTAGCATTATTCATTATATGGATATTTCTTACCCTGTTTTAAAACTATTACTAACCTTCCTTATCTGACCACATTTAAGAGTATTAGTGATTTTAGTGTCTGTATGACGGCACTTTTTTTGGTGAAACAAAGTTTTCTAAAGCAACAAATGCATTAAAAATTGTGTGCATCTGAAAAGTAATTGACAGAATTGAGTTTGTCATGAAAAATTCACTTATTTGCCCTTCAATCTTTTTCCAATTTCATTTGGTAAGTAAATATTTATTTAAGGGCAAATTTGAAAAGATACATATTATGAAATTATTAAACAATTGTTTCTCAACACATGAATACATCATGATGTAGATATAGGTCCTATTATACTATTGCAAAAAAATAAATTGGGTGAATTTAAGTACGTCAAACCGATGCCAAGTATAATTGTCAACGTCTAAATTGTCATTAATAATAATTTCATGGATTATGATTGGTGTACATAAAGGGTACCATAATTGTGTTCATAATAGACACATAAATTTTAACCATGAATTTTTACCGTTGCTTAGGAGTATCAGTCGTAATATTTGACCATTTTGTCGAGGTGGGATTCATTTTTTTTTTGAAAAAAATTTATTTTCATGTTAAAATAATGTGAAACAAATAGGTTGTTACAAGTTATACACTTATACTTAACCACTAAGTAGTCCTAAAGGTACTAATTTTAAAATATGAATGTGTCTTCGATATTGCCGAAAAGGTGAAGGGATCTCTAATATTTTCTCAAAAACATATATGAATTTTCCTAAAATGAAAACGATAATCAATTCTGAATGAAATCATATATGAATTTTCCTCTTCACTAGTTCAAAACAAACCTGAATTTTAGAATGCACCTGATACAATTGTGGGTTAGCATATCACGAAGATTGACAATTAGGGAAACAAATCATGATGAATTTTACACCGGAGGCGATTGAAAAAGGTTTTTTTTCAGAACTGAGGTAACGTTTTCATTTTGTTTCAGAATGTGCTCGTGAACTTGGACCTATTTGAAAATGGTTTGAGGAAATTAGACACTTTATAGAATCCGATAAATCACGGGGAAAGAGAAACTATGAAGTATATTAGGGCAGGGGATTATGCTACACTTACATACTATTCTACATAAAGTTTTACACCATTGACAAGTGATCCTTCCCTATTGGGGGGATGTCTGGGGCTTTATGTAGAATTTTATGTACATTAAGTTTAATCCTAGGGCAGGATACCAGTTTCAGTCAGTTCTCTTGTTGCCTTTAGACGCGTTTTGCTCTGACAGCATTTTGAGAACATCTACCAATGCCCGCAAACGATCCCACACGTTCAAGCCATATAAAGCTTCTACAAGCGACTCCTGAAACTTGAACCCATTCTCTGAAATAGGATACTGCATTTGTCCGAGAGAGAATGATGGATGTCAATTTTGAACAGAAGTATAACTGATTCAAAAAGCGAGCTTAAATTAACCTGGATAGGCTTCGGTATCTTGGTTTTGATGAAAGGCCACCATCGATCCTCCACTACAGATTTAACGAGACAGCAAGCTCGCAACCCTTCTACACCAGCAAATCTTCCAAATCCACTCTCCTTTACACCTCCAAATGGAAGGGACTGAAAGATATGAAAAGTTAGAATGCTATGAAACATAAGAAAGTTCACGGGATTGCGTAAGGAACTTGCACAAATAGTCATCCAGTATTTAAACCGGAAGACTAAGAAAATTTGAGGACATAGAACATGCTTGGATAACTTACCCTTTTTTTCATTTTTTAAATAAAACAAAGCTACTTATTTTTTTTGATAGGTAAAAACAAAGCTAGTTATTTGAAAGTAACACTAGCCTTACTGTCAACCAGCAATTTATTTTCAGTAAAAAATTATTTATTTTAAGCTTAGCCAAACAAAGAAACCAAGCCTCGTTCCGTACCAAGAAACTAAGATTACCTGGCACATATAAGTCGATGCAAAATCATTGACTGCAGCAACTCCAGAGTGTATCTGCGAAGCTATCTGTTTGGCACGACGCTGGCTGCCAGAAAACACAGCACATCCAAGACCATACTTGGAATCATTTGCAAGTTCAACAACTTCTTCATCGGAACTAAATTTCATTATAGGCATAATTGGTCCAAATGCCTGTCTCAATTACAAAATACGACAAAAGAATAAACTTTCATTTCCAGGAGATCAAACACAAGATGTTTAGAAAGTACACAAGTGTATACCTCTTCCTGCATCAGTATCATAGTATGGTTCATATTTATAATCACAGTAGGAGGGAAGTATTGATCCACGGCACCTTCACCAATATTTCCAACACTCCCTCGACCAGCAATTTCAGCTCCTTTGTCAAGGGCATCATTTACCAGACTCTGAAGCTTTTCAGAATGCTCCTGCATGCAGATGGCTCCCATATCATATTTTCCAAGTAGTGGAGGACCCTGCACAAGACAATCTATTAGAAGAATATCTATTCAAGAAAACATAGTGAGTTATTTTAATTACAAACTTTGAGTTCATAACTTAACAGTCCAGAACGTGTTCTATGTAAAACATAATACTAATGTTAAACGACATAAACAAAGGGAACACTCTTTGCCCCATATGAGGTGTATCTAAGTGTTCTGAGCTTTTCTGATTCCAGCATTGGAGATAAACATTTGAACAATACATCAATTTAGAAGTCAAATAGATGTTAAATTCAAAATTCATGCAAACCATCAAAATAATACCGCTACACGGATAAGAAAAATTTCAAAAAGCAAAATGAAAAATTTATTGCAGGAAATGCTAGAGTTATAACAATCTCATACTCACGGCAGTTACAGATTTCACAATTTTGACAACTTCAGCAACAAATGCTGAATGAACGTCTTTATGAACATAAAATCTCTCAGCTCCAGCGCAATTCTGTCCACTTGATTGAAGAGCCCCCCTGACAGCAATTTGTGCAACCTGTATAAGTTTAATGATTTTATTAATGAGGCTTGCACATGACTGGCACTGGTTCAAAGATGCCAAATAACTATTATGTCATGCAAAGACTGTCATCTAAACCAAATAGACAACAGTGCTGAAAGGAGAGTTTCATACATGTGGTACATCCACATCTTCGCAGACAATAAATGCATCTTTTCCACCAAGCTCAAGCGTGACAGGTATTAACGTATCTGCAGCATTCCTCATTATCTGCAGCATCATAGAAAAGTAAAAATCTTTGGAGCTTCATAGATAGTATAAATCACCGATTTAATTGCATGAAGCTTGCTAAAGGAATGAAGGCCACATCCATTTAGGTTGTTAGACTGCTTATTAGTAATATCCTAGCCCAAGAGAGAATCTAACCATTCTACCCACACCAGGTGATCCAACAAATATGATTTTGTCTACTGATGACACCAGCGCTTCTCCAGTTTCAGCAAACCTGGCAAGAAAATTCAATATGTAAGATCAATCAATAGAAGTTCATGTACAGAAATTAATGAATGGATCCATACCCAGTTATTACTTCGACTAAATTTTCAGGAGCTCCTACAGCAGCAAGGGCAGCTTGGATTATACGCAGATAAAAACATCCTGACCAACTTGCATGTTCTGAAACCTGCAGCAGAAACCATACAAGATCTATCGTCACAAAGATACTTCAGCTTTCAATCCACGTCCATTAAATATTGCTTCCGTTTGCTCATTTGAAATTTGTTGTATCTATTAATTCATATGAATGTTGTTTCAACGGAAAGGGGCTAAACAATGTGAAATCAACTAATGCAGGTAATTAACCTTGGAAAGCATTGAATGTAGGTATTCATACCATTTAGAAAGCAGGATGGCAAGTAGTTCCAGATAACTAAAAAAAAAGTTTCTGAAAGCAAAGTATCTTCACAGGGAAGAAATAAGTGGGAAGATGAAGAAAGAAAGGAGAAAAAATGAGAGGAAACAACTATATGTGATTCGATATTCAACATCCCAACCTGAAATGTAGTAATATCCCGAGCAGAAACCTAGATAACGGTTAATTACCAAAGTGAAAATTCTTTGCCTATGACTTCCAAAAGGTGAATTCCCTGCATACGCATCTTAGTTTACTTGAACTATGCACCGTGTTATCCATCCATTGCTACGTTCCAGATTCCTACAAGATTCCTTTTTTTTTTAGGGGGCAGGTGAGGAGAGGGCGGTACCTATTCCCGTACCCTAAACCTTGGCTGTGGGAAACACAATCCCTTACCAACCAAGACAAAGGAGAATTGGTAGATTCCTAGAAGATTTCAAACATGAAATGGTAGTTTGGAAAGAAAAATTGGCAATCTCAGAAAGATAGAATACCTTAATCACAATGCTGTTTCCTGAGAAAACTGCTGCCAACATTGGATTGAATATGTTGTGAAATGGATAGTTCCATGAAACAATAGCCCCAATAACACCAAGGGGATGAAATTCCACTTTGGCTGTCTTGTGAATCATCGATCTTCCACAGGATCTATGATCATAAGGTGATGGCTATCAATTTTCATTGGCTTTCTAGGCAAACATTCTCTTGGAAAATGCAATCCAGGCAAATATGAAATTCATTCAGAAGTAAATAAGAATGCTAGGGGACTAGCAATTTATGGCTATATCTAGCCAACAATTAGAGACTAGAGAAAATAGAATTGATATTATAGAGGAACTATATGCCAATGCAGCTGCTTCTGTTACAGCTGAAAGGAAAGAAGATTCGCCATTTGGTTTCCAGAGGCCTAAATAAAGAGAAATGCAAGTAGCTTATCGAAATTTTAGAAATACTAAAAGGGGATCTGGGATCAAGTCATGTAGCAGTACTAGCTGAAAGGGGATATAAAACCAAGAGAAGAGAATCTTGCACCAAATGTGTCAAATCAACCAAAGAAACAATCACAGGATTGTACAGTACCTACTAAATATCATAAGTTTGCTCAGTAGAAAAAGGTAAAAACATAGCTCGTAAATGCCTTAATTGAGTTTACATAACTTAATCAAAGGTAAGGGTGTATTGATAAAGTTTTTCTCAGGAGAACGCGCATGTGATTAAGCAATTACCTGTACTCAGTCTTTAGCCACTTTTCTCCCTCGGACAGAAGCCAAGTGATCTTCTCACATGTTGTCATAATTTCCCCCAAAGAAGCGTCTACCATGGTCTTTCCAGTATCACGTGAAGAAATTCTAAATGAAGTGTCACATGAGTCAGCACTAAACTGAACCTCATATAGTAATTATCTCCACATATGAAATATTGAAACCTTAACAAACATGAAAGAAAAGCTGTAAAAAGGAAGTGAAAAAAATACTGTAAATTTTGAGATATTTTCTATCCCCATCAGCATACAGGCACAATAGTAATGATTGAGACAATAAAAATCTCCTTACATCACTTGAAAAAACAAATGATAACTTTGGACTGTGAATTACACAAATTAATGAAGATACATGAAACTTTTGTACCCTGTTGAAATAGCTACTTTGAATATCTCATAGGATTCTCAGTTGTACACATTGCTGATTAGACTAAAAATACATAAAAAACAAGAACCCTAAAACTTATGAGTGCTCAGGCATCATGAATTTTAATCATATGCATTCCTTAGCAGTTAGCATGAACGGTAACAGGGAGTTCTCTCATATTGAATAAATGAAGTCTTGTCTTACGAGAAAATGAACCTGTGTTTACATCGCATGCTCCACTCGAGAGTGGGATCTTATAATTCATTGAACATGCTGAATATTTTTCAGACAACACTTTATTCCTTCTCTCTCTAGAAATGAGAGTTCATTGAAAGGTGTCAAAGACCCTGTCATATTCAAAATATCAAACAAAACAGAACAAATGGCCTTTAATATATTCTTCAGACATTATTTATTTTCATCTATATCTATGTGCAATTAGTTGTCCTTACTCGCAAATAAGATCTTGATGTTCAATGATATACTTCAGAAGTATCCGCAGAAACTGACGCCTTTGCTTGAAGCTACTTTGTGCCCATGTCTTTTGAGCTTTCCTTGCCTGTGCCACACGCTCCTTAACCTAAGCAATTTGTTTAGACGTCAGTTTTAGTCAGTAATAGCATAAACTTTCTAGCACGCTTTTGAGCAGGTGCCTACCTCTTTCTAACTTTAATAGGGTTTGTATACAAATGGGACTTAGTAACTCCAAGATTACACTTTTAAAATAGAAAGCTTAACAAAAGTACTTGTGCTGAATTTTGAAAAATTGAATGCAGATTCTAGATGACAAACTGCTTCATGTTACTCAAATTCTAATTTTAATCTATCCAATTCCACAAGAAATTTAGGAGTAATTGTCATTAAACTAAAGAAGAACTTCTGTCCTTATGTGCATTAATGAAGATGATACACCGAAAGTCTAATTAACTCTTGCATCCTGAAAACAAGGTACCTTCTTACCTAGAATTGAATGATTCCACGTACATAGAATGTATCAGTTAAAGGAAAGGAGGAGAGAAAAAATATAGAGAAGGGGCCAATATATTAAAATCCACCAATATCAAACCTCATCAGGTTTCAGTGCAGGGAAGTAGCCCAGGTACTTCATTGTTGCAGGCTCATAACACTGGACTTTATCTGTTTGTCTTCTTGAAGGTATCTGCATGGAAATCCAGTTTCACTTTGAGAATTCAGATANTGTTGCAGGCTCATAACACTGGACTTTATCTGTTTGTCTTCTTGAAGGTATCTGCATGGAAATCCAGTTTCACTTTGAGAATTCAGATACTAACTTATACCATCTACCACAGAAGTACTCTAAATCTAACAATGGAAAACATTTCCTTACATAACATACAGACACAAACACCAGTGCCAAATTATGACAATTCCAAAAGATGTAAATCTGTAGCAACCATATGTCATGAGCACTTGAGCAGATCAGCAGAGCATTGAGGAAATGAAAATGTACTCAACTAATTCAGTAGGTGAATAAACTGTTCTCCAGTTTTCATTTTGAGCTCTCATTGTCTTGTAAGAGACAAGAAGTAAAAATAGAAACTCATAGTCACAATAGCTTATTGTTTGCTGTATAAACAGCCCACACCAGATAGTTTATACCCTTTTTAATAAAATCAGATTTAAGTATTGAGCAGCTCCACTCTCCTACAACGGAAAAAGAATAATGTATATACAACCTAAAAGCATACAACAAGTGTTTTTTTTTTTTTTCCTTTTTGTACTATCAAGAAAGGAAGTTCATGTTTAGCTAAGCTTAAACTTATAAGTAAATTACTTAAAAAATAATTTTTTCTTCTGAGTATGTATGACTAGGTTGAAGTAGAAAATAAGTTATTTAAATTAACAGTAACACAGATCTTACTGTTAAAATAATTTTGCTATTATACTTAAAATTAAGAAAAGGTTTTACTCATAAGCACAACCAAACATGTTTGACACAAAATTTACTTAAAAGTAAGTTTAGACTACATTTAAGCTTAACCAAACATGCTCGAATTGTCATGCATCACTAGTGAAATCAAAACTTTCTTTTAATTTTTTGGTCTTAGATAAGTCTGACAATATCAAAGCTAATGTTAGAGTTTGTTTAATGCCTTAATATTCAATCCACAACATAAAAATACAAAAAGGAAATAAGTAGTTCAAATAAAATTCATCTAACAGAAGCTAAAATTCACGTTATTGAAAGAAAATTACTGATTTTTAATAGGAAAATAAACAGCATTTCAAACACTTACATAGATGAAGCTGTTTTCCATCGTTTGATTCCCATCATCCAACACTGTTATCGTCCAATTCGCAGCAAACTCAATCACAAATGCACATAAATTATATTTATGGTTAGTTACACTCACTTTTCTATCCATACAAATATAATTTTTTTTTTCTAAGTATAGAAGGCTACAGAAATACAAATTTTGTAACCATCCACGCTTTTTCAGCTTGAGCGCATCTCCTTACTACAACCTTCCTTTTAGACTATTGATGCACAACTCCGTTTCACCTATTTAATTCTTTCTAGTTCGAAACCATCCAATTCACATGAAACGCAATCACAAATGCACAAAAATTATGTTCATAGTTAGTAACGCACTCAATTTTATACGCATACAGATTCTAATTATTTATTCTAATGATTTAAAACATTACAGAAACATAAATTTAGTTCATCACTTGTTTCTGTCCTTTCCTAAACCTTTAGGTGCATTTTATTCGCAGTAGAGAGCAAACCGTCTTTGCGTGTATTCCTAGCATTCATATAGATACATTTTCCAATATTATACAAGCAAAATACATACAAAATTGAATAAATCAAAAACAACAACACAGACACAAAAAGAGATTAGAGTAGAACCATCAGAGGCATCAACGTCAATAGACGGCACGTTGGAAGGGATGAGCATAAGGAGGAATCTACAGATCGCATATGCAAATGCGAGCACCAGTAAAGGCCACCAAAACGCCATTCTATCTCAATCGATTAGATTCGCGAACTTCAGAATCAAACCCTAGATTATGATACAAAAATTTCTAATACAAGTTAATCAAATCGAATCGAGGCGCATTCTACGAGCTAAGAAATATTCTCAGCTTCATTTTCTGCTTCATAGTTCAATGCTCAGTTTTCTATACTGTAATAATATAAAAAGCATAACTCCTCCTGTGAGTTTTATCAATCACCCTGTATTTTGTTTTACATAATTTTGTACGTCGTGCCACTGGTTGGCACAAGATTGAAATTTTTTAAAAATCATCACACATTTTTCTCCAAAACTTTTTCAATTTGTACACAATTTACACCAAAAATATAATCCATAAAACGTACACTTGACATAATTCTAGTTGTGTTCTAAAAGGCGCGTTTAGACATTCTAATTCTATACCGTGTTCTAAAAGGCGCGCCGTCTGGTTGTGTTCTAAAAGGTACGCCTAGGCGTTCTAGTTCTACACAGTGTTCTAAAAAGCGCGCCTTAACGTGAGGCGTGATCAAAACGCTAAGCCAGGTGGGTTAGCTTCTTATTTAGCGGCAACGACAATTGTTGACCGCTAAAGCACGCCTAGGCGCAATTATGCACGTCAAGGCGCGCATTACTTTTTTGTTTTTTTTTTTTTTTTAGCTAAGAAATATTCTCAGCTTCATAGTTCAATGCTCAGTTTTCTATACTGTAATATAAAAAGCATAACTCCTCCTGTGAGTTTTATCAATCACCCTGTATTTTGTTTTATATAATTTTTTACGTCGTGCCACTGGTTGGCACAAGATTGAAATTTTTTAAAAAACATCACACTTTTTTCTCCAAAACTTTTTCAATTTGTACACAATTTACACCAAAAATATAATCCATAAAACGTACACTTGACATAAATCTAGTTGTATTCTAAAGGTTGAACTCCAATCTTGAGGACCCCACCGACCCTGCCCTGGACCATAGTGGAGGAGGTAAATCGCAGGATGTGCCTCCCAGGAGCCAGGGTGGAGAGCTTATGGATAGGCATGGGGTATTAACCCTATGATAACTCCCGCTTGTAACAAAGTCAATTC
>CAIGRR010481128.1:0-18985 GCA_903798365.1 Fraxinus sp. 1973-6204 | reverse complement strand
ATTACGCATTTTAGAACACTGTGTCTAAGTACAAAAATCGAATTTAGTAATGCAATCCAGGCGCTTGAAGGGTTTATTCGTTTTTTTATTATTATTAATATTTTATTATAAAAATATTTTTAATAAGAGTCCAATTTTTATATATTTTGTTATGATTTTAAAAACTTAGTGTACAATTTTAATTAGTCTTTGCTTATCTGGTCTAAAGATGCTGCAAGCATTAGTTTGTGGTGGCGGTGTTGTCTATTGAATAACAAATGATAATCTTTTTATTTCAATTCTTGATCTTGATTTCTTCGTCGATCTCGTATTTATCATTACATTATTGTATATCGTAATATAGTTTCAATCTTTTGTCAAGATGCTTTCGAAAACACACTACGCTCTTTTGCAGTCGTGTTGAATGAATCTTTGGTTGCATGCACATACTCGTTAGATTCAATAAAAAAATTGGTCATCGAATTTCGATAAATTTTAAATTTTTATTTTTTATTATAATATATATGTGAATATCGAGTAACCTGTCTTGAATTCTTGAATTGAAGTGCATCTTATTTTTAGGATAATTCTTATTCCACATTTCAATGAAAAGGTCAACAAATGGATTTGTTGACTAACACGACTATAATAAGCATGTTATAACAAATTATTCCTATTCTTAGATAAACATGATTTGAAACGGATTTAAACTATGAATTTTCGAAAATAATTTTTTTTATAAAAAAAAAGTACTTATAAGTTTAGAAGATAAGGCAAACTCAAAATGACAGGTAGAGTCTGTCAAGTAACCTTAATGTGGACACAACTGTCATTTTCTGCAGCCAAATAGCATTAAATATCAGGACAAAACAAATTAACATGGTCCGGCTGTCCTATTTTGAGTTTTATCCAGTTATCACATGAAATTGAAAAGCAATTGTGCTTATACGTGTGTACATATGGTCATATTACATTTATTTTATTTAATCCGTCTCTCTCCGTGATATGTTACAGGTAGATTTAAATGCTATAGACACATTTATTTTTTTTCTAATATGATTCAATCCCATTCAAGTTTCACTGCTAAACATGCTGTAACTTACTCGTAGGGCTAGCAAATGAGTTGCAGTCTTGGTCCGGCTCAGCGCTCGATGGTTTGAACTCATTTTGAGAAGAGTCATAAGTTGAGTGTCTGAGGGTTGCGAGCTAAAGAGTCGAGTCAAGCGAGTCCAAGATTTGAACACAAGTAGAATTTGGGTGTTTTAACGGTCCACTCAATTCATTGTTACCCCTACTTACAGTGTAACATATGATCCTCAAAGCTTTAATAAGTGACTGTCGTACGTAGCTATGATTGTGGCTTTATGAATTTCCCTTTCACGTGATATTCTATTAAATCTTGACACTGAGCTCGTTCCTACAAAAAAAATAATAGGTAAAAAATGAAATGAAAATAGGCAAATTATATATTGGCAATGCGAATTAGATTATTAGAGCATGTTTGGTAAAGCTAAAAAATCGATTAAATTGAAAATATAGTAATTATTGGGTCTCACTCGTCTAATAAAAGTCAATAATAACGACTAATTTTTTAATTTTAATCTTTATCAAACACACTCTTAGTTTTTTTTTTTTTTCATTTTCAAAATATGACATTTATTTCTTGTTAAATTTGATTTCTGATAAGACCTTAGATAATTACTAGGAATAGCAAGTTCCCGAGAAGAGCAAGCTTTCTAGAATTCAAATCTGAGTTGTCTTCCTCATACAAATTTATGTGGTCCTTGTGAAAAAGAGCACGAGATATTAACAAACGTGTGTGGTCGAAGAGTCTAGACTCCAAAATATTTATGATAACTTGAATGTCTTGTCTTGTTATTGTCATACACGTCTGTTCGAGTCAAAAAAAAAAATTATTATAATATTTGAATTATTCGAATAGATCTCTTTCAAATTTCAATAATTCATCTCCACAAAATTTCTACTTTTGACATTTATACATTTTTCTTTATCCATTGGATAATTGAGTTTCTCAAGTTTTATTTTTCAATTGACAATATATTTCTCTCATATTTATGGTCTCGTATTCACGTAAAAAGCAAAATTAGCCCACTTGAATTTTGAATGAATAATGCATGCATAAGTTGTCGTGCACGTAGCTGTTCATGCACGTCTATATCGCCTTCTTTTATTTGAATGCACGAATATACAAACATAAAGTCGAAGGCCTTTCCGATGATGAACTTTAGAAAGAATCGGAGCATCCTAGGAAGAATAGAAGATTTAGTTGCTTGTATTAGGGATTGACTTAGCAGGAAGATTGGATATGATTCTACTCGAGGAAATTTGAACCTGATTTCGAAGACTCGCAGGCAAATGCTAGCTTTACTTTCACCGTTTGGTAGGTTATGGGGGACTCAATTGAGTAGAAGCCCGATGGTTTTCCCTGAAATTCTTATGAGTGTGAATTAGACTTCGGCCACCCTCCAATGCTTCACATGGATTCTCCGTTTCTTTCTGAGTCGAAGGGAACAAGAGTTGAATGACCTTTACTTTATTTGAATTCTATAACTCAAAAACTACTTTTAATTATAATCGAACTTATACGCAATTGTTTTTCTTTATCAAACATGGTACGAAAAATGGAATCCTAAGATTTGTTTTAATGATATCAATGAATTTAAGTTTTTGGATAAGGAAAGTTGTAAATTTAATAACAAAAAGGCCAAAAATAAAAGATTCCATAACCCGACACAATCATAAATATAAGCTGGCTTCCCTCTATTTCCTTCCAAATATCACCTACCCCACACCCACAGCACAAAAGATTAACGGTCAGTATCAAAACATCATATCATCTACGGTCATCGTCACTCCAACTGTACTTTTATCCGTATTCGTTCCTCTCTCTCTCTCTCTATATACACACACAAACATATAATATAAAGAGAGGAGAGGCACGTTTGGCTAATCTCAAAAGTCAATGTATGATTCGTATTTTTCCCTCTCATTTAAGTAGAAAAAAGTTAATTTTATTTAGATAAGAGCATACTTTAAATTCAATGTTGCTAAGAAATTCGAGAAACGATTTGAAAATTAGTACGATTGTTTGTGCGACTGCTTGAGTTTTTTTATGGAGAGTTTTTTTCGTCGAATTCACGTCTCTCACGTCCAATCGTAACATCATTGGAAAGTGGAAATCACAATTTTATTTTGTTATCTATCCTTTATATTTTCTACGTGAATGTCTACGAGGGTTCTAAAATATTATTTAATATGAATAACTTATTTAATTTCTCAGAAAAAAGTAAAATTTAAAACTTTTATAACCTTGAGGTTGAGGTTCTTGACTAATATAGAAAGTAAGATTACTTATGAGTAAATTTTTGAAGCTCAGCCAAAAATGCAAAGAGCTATATATATACACACATTAAGCATTGCCTTTTCGTATATCTTACCTGTCGATTTCCCTCCCTCTCCTTACTGTTTTCTTTGTCTAGAATTTTCGTTCGCCTTTGGGAAAAATTGAATTTTCGTTCGCCTTTGGGAAAAACTCTAATTTCAAGTATTTTGAAAAGTAATTCTTGGAAAAGTATTTATTTCCTTCTTGAATCCTCATTTCACCCGTTTTCAGAAGCAAAATTTGATTCGGAAACGTGATTTTTTCAAAAGCAAAAGTTTATCTGTGATTTGGTTGAATTCTACAGTAATTCTCTGCATTTTCGTTGAGTAATAATTTGACTTTGATTTGCTTAAATTTGGGTGATTTTCGAGGTAGATTACTTTGTGGTGGGGAAATTTAGTTTTTGGTTGCATTTGAGCTTCAGATTTGGGATCTAATTTAATTTTGAAGCATTTATCCAATTTTCTCTGGTGAGTTCTCAGCTTTGGTTTTTATGCATGGATATGTATGTAATTTTGCTTGTATATCTCGTGTCTGTATAAATGATTGGAAAAAAAATTATTCATGGTCATTTATTCATTCTTAATTAATACATTTTAAAAAAAGTTTGAGATTTAATTGATTCTTTTATTATTCGGAGTAATACTTTCTGTTCCAATTGCAGGTTGATTGGCTGTGAAATTTGATCTCAGCTTTATATGTGAAGTCCAGAGATTTAAATTCTGCATATTGAAGTGACGTTAAATATTAATTGGCGAATCTGAGTTTGTGAAGAAAAATGGTGTTTGTTTTGGGAAATTTATTAGCAAAGATGAACGATCTATCATCTGACCATTCATCCGTGGTCTCCATTAACTTATTTGTCGCACTCTTATGCGCGTGTATTGTGATCGGTCATCTATTGGAGGAGAATCGTTGGATGAATGAATCCATTACCGCGCTTGTAATTGTAAGTGTATACACGCATATATGCAGACTTGTATGTAGTGTATGTGTTTGGTTCGTGCATACGCGTGGATTGGACTTGTGTTTTAATCCATATTGATCGTTTAATTGACAGGGTTTATGCACTGGAGTTGTGATTCTATTAATAAGTGGAGGAAAGAACTCGCATCTTTTGGTGTTTAGTGAGGATCTTTTCTTCATTTATTTGCTTCCGCCAATCATTTTTAATGCTGGGTATGTAAAGCATTTTAATCATTCTATTCTTTTATTTGGAGAATAGTGATTCTAGTATCATTAATTTTATCAAGACATTCTTTATTTGCGATCTTTGAATTGGAAAGTACTATCGGGTTTTGTATTAATTATTTTCACGATACTATTAATTGAAAGAACAATGGGAAACCTTTATACGAGACGGTGTATTAGCCAAGTTAGTAAAGTGCAATTGTTTGTGCGATGATGATGCTATGTTACATGGTTTGCTTTGCTCTAATCATCAGGTTCCAGGTTAAAAAGAAACAATTCTTTCGCAATTTCATGACTATAATGCTGTTCGGAGCAATTGGTACTCTCATATCCTTCATCATCATATCATTGGGTAAATCCTTTTGCCTCTGTTATTACTGTTTATAACCAAGTACAGAAGTGCTCTTTTTTCACTTTTCTAATTTTTTACCATGAAAAGTGGAATCTAAGTAAAACTCTGGATTGAGAAGTTCTTACGTGCTAGTCCTGAGTTTGGTCTGCATCCTTCTTCTGTTTAAACAGCTGTAAATGAAATTGCTTTAATAAAACAGCACGAAAGAGAGACTGATTTTCTCGCTTGGATATTAATGCCTAGCTGTCGCAATTGTTGTCAGACTCTCGTTCTTCACGTAGCTCCTAATCTGTAATTTGTATCTTATTATCATGTTTCCATATCCTGATTGAGCAATTGTTTTCCTGGAAATGAAGAACATGCATGAGAGTGTGAGCAACTTCAAGCAATATGGTTTATATGTGTAACTTTTGGTCCTCCTTTCTCTGCTTAAGTGGTGCTCGTTTTTTAAGGATAGACTGGTCCACTGGAAACATTTAAGGGGAAATAATTGAAAAGAAAAGGAGGTTTCCTTTGCAGCTTTTTTTTTTTTAACTGTTTGTATTCAATTTGTTTCATCATTTAGAATATAACTAATTATCTGTTTTTGATTACTATCTTAAATTTTGTATCAGGGGCCATTACCTTTTTCCGAAATATGAATCTTGGTCTCGCAATAGGAGATTATCTTGGTACCTCCTGCCCTCTCTCTTTAATCCCTCTTAATTGTAGCTAATAATTTTTTTCTGTTGCTCACTACACTCGCTTTCTTCCAGCAATTGGAGCAATTTTTGCTGCAACAGACTCCGTTTGCACCTTGCAGGTATATTTTGTTACTTTATACTGTTGATTTCAGAATCAGGAATGATAGCCTTATGCATCAACTCTGATGGTGCAGGTGCTTAATCAGGATGAGACTCCCTTGCTATACAGTCTAGTGTTTGGCGAAGGCGTTGTAAATGATGCAACATCTGTGGTGCTCTTCAATGCAATCCAGAATTTTGACCTTTCTCATATCAGTACAAGTGCAGCTCTGCAGCTAGTTGGAAATTTTTTATATTTATTTATTACAAGCACTGTGTTGGGAGTAGTTGTGAGTCTCCTTCCTCCTTTTCGACCCTCTTCTGGAGCTTTTGCCCATTTGAGCATTTGTATTATTTTGAATCACATGATTTGTAAGTTTTAATGTTTATTCTTATACCGCAGGCTGGACTGCTTAGCGCATACATCATAAAGAAGCTGTATTTTGGAAGGTCTGTGTTTAATTTATCACCATACCAATGATTTTTCCTCTCGCCCTTAATTAAGTTGAAACTTAAATTTTGAAGTTTATTTTATTAAAACATTTATTTTTCCGCAAGAGCTCGAAAAACTTCATAGGGCGCATAAGATTCCAACGAAGGTATAGAATTCTTGTGTGCCAGACTTGCCCTTGTTACCAAAATTTTGAAACCTTGCTGTCAGTTCATTGTTAATCTTTTGATGATTGGTTTTTGATTCATTTGTTTTGAACACCAATGGATGATTTCTTTACTGATAAATTCCTTATGACTAATTTCTGATCAATTCCAGGCATTCCACCGATCGTGAGGTTGCTATTATGATGTTGATGGCTTACCTTTCATACATGCTCGCCGAAGTAAGTTTTTCGAACATTGCATTTTTTTTGTTGTGTGAAATCCCACACCTTCGAACTAAGGTCTTAACTTTCTAACCTTGATATATCTTGCAGTTATGTGATTTAAGCGCTATTCTTACTGTGTTCTTCTGTGGGATTGTGATGTCGCATTACACCTGGCATAATGTCACTGAGAGCTCAAGAGTCACCACCAAGTATGGGGTCTCTTATAATACTAGACAATTTGATACACGTTTTTGTGCTTGTTTCTCGCTCCCTCTCTTCCCCAAGATAAATTTCTATTAATGTTTATCAACTCTTCTACAGGCACACCTTTGCAACATTGTCATTTGTTGCCGAGATATTCATTTTTCTTTATGTTGGTATGGATGCTCTGGATATTGAGAAATGGAGAGTTATAAGTGACAGGTATGGTCGCTAAGTAAATGAAAACGGTCACCTCAACAATTTTGGTGGACTGCGAACATGTTTGGCTAATCTTAACTGTTGCTCTTTTATCAGGTTCTTGATTTGAAACCTCTTTAAAAGCAAGTAGTTACTTCCACAAAAAAAGTTCTTTCACCTTTTTTAAGCTTAGCCAAACTGCACTAATAGTAATGAGGATTTAATGACGGTTTTTTTTTTGTGTGTTTGTTCCTTCTCAATGTCAGCCCCAAAACATCAGTATCCGTGAGCTCTATTCTACTGGGATTGATTTTGGTTGGAAGAGCAGCCTTTGTTTTCCCTTTATCATTCTTGTCCAACTTGACCAAGAAGTCTACATATGAAAAAATTGGTTTTAAGCAGCAAGTATGAGCTTAAACATTCTCATTTCAAATTTACGAGATTCTTCATTTACTTGTCCTATCTAATAATCTTACCAATTGTAATCTGCAGGTCACAATATGGTGGGCTGGTCTCATGCGAGGTGCTGTTTCCATGGCCCTTGCTTATAACCAGGTACACTATATATATATATATATATATATAACATGCTCAACATGAGTCATTGTCTATAATGCTGGAATAATCTGACTGAGTCATTATTTTTTATTTTATGCAGTTCACAAAATCGGGACATACTCAGCGACTTGGAAACGCTATCATGATTACTAGTACCATAACGGTCGTTCTTTTCAGTACAGTGGTAAGACATCTAGCACGTGTAAGAGCTAGACACTTAATAGAAAATATATAAAAACAATAAACTAAGCCTCTTTCCTAACTACATGAATCTTTGTTCTCGCCACTTAGATCATGTAACCAACCTTTTTTGGCAGACATGTTTGGCTTTTGTGAAAATTACCTCTTTTGGGCATTTTTAGTTTACAACCGTACTTTTTTTTATCAGTAAACTTTCCAAAGAAAATACTCTCTTTTTAAGGTGCTATAAGTGTGATTTCAGAAGTGAGCACTCAATTTCATGTTTCATTATAAATAATTTGCAATTATTCTTTCGACTCCTTGTAGGTGTTTGGCTTGATGACTAAACCTTTGGTGAGGCTCTTGCTTCCCTCGTCGAAGCAATTAAGCAGAATGATTTCTTCGGAGTCAGTTACTCCAAAATCCTTCATCGTACCACTTCTTGGCAATGAACACGATCCTGAACTTGATCTGGACGAACAATGTGTAGTTAATGGTCAGGATTCAGAAGCTAATCAAGGTGGTCGAAATGTGCTTCGTCCAAGCAGTTTAAGGATGCTCTTGAGGAAGCCTGCACGCACTGTCCACTATTACTGGAGAAAATTTGATGATGGCTTCATGCGTCCTGTTTTTGGTGGACGGGGTTTTGTACCCTATGTTCCAGGCTCTCCAACCGAACGAAGTGTGCAACATTGGCAAGAAGAGGCCAAACACTAAGCATATAGTTGAGGGTGGCTCATGCAATCAGGTTTTGGCTTTTCGCTTGTTAATATTATGGAGTGTTTTTCTACGTGTGGATGATAGCGGTGTCTAAATTAGCACAGCACACATTTATTCATTGCAGTGGTATTGGTTCGATTCTTGTTTTCTTTCTGGGTAATTGTTAACCAAATAGTTCGTATTTTGGGAAAATCCGGCAGGTTGTCCCCTTCCCGGCCGAGGTTATGGAGCACCAAATCGGTGTATATTTTTGTAAGCACATATCTTTGTGTATGGCTTTCTGTAAATTGTTTTCACCTTACATTTGAGCTAAAATCAGAATGCAATTATAAATTTTTGGTTTATGAGGGATTATGATGTTCTATGATGAAATTGTTTTCAACATTTTTGGGTATTAGAACTTTGGCCAAGATAAATACTAAGATAATATCCGTTCTGCTGAAATGAAAACATTCATACGTTTAGATGAAATCGTTCAATGTAGTATTGTGGCATTTGAACCACATTATTTTGGAAGAATGTATTATGAAATAATAGATCCATGGAGAATGTGTGGTTGAAAAAGAAGAAAAAGTTATTGATATGATGAAAAATATTATTTTATTAAATAATGTGTGATTGAAAATGTATAGGATAATAAAAATGAAAATTTTAATGTATACCAAATAGAGGTTTAAACTTTCTATTGGTTAAAAAATTTCATGAGTCACTAAACTTTCTTTTCCTTCGAATTGGCCACCGAGGTTTTTTAATTTTTCTAATATAACGTCCTGCATAATAGGAAATTCTTCCAACTCAGACATCGTATGTGAAAAGCTAATGAAACTTCACTCCGAAAGAAAAGCGAACTTCATTAAACTCGCCTAAAATTTCGATTTGCAGTGTTTTTCACTAACCATCCAGCGATGAAAATTCCGTGCCACGAAACTAGTTTCACATCGGAATTTGAACAATGTACAAGGCGACGCGCTTAGAAGCCACAATATTTATATGAGAAATGGGTAAAAAGTTTGCATTTTCTAGTATTTGAAGAAACGTTCTTTTACACTCGTTATTGAAATATATCGTTGAGAGCTATTAACAATCATAGTACAAAAGATGGCATAATTAACCAGTCATTAGACCCTCTGCTATCCGTCATACTGGATTAAAGTTCTTTCGCGGCAAGCATAATTTTTTTACTTAGCACGTAACAAGAACCCGATAGTAAGACAAACCAGGGCGACCATGCAAACAAACAGCGGAGGGAAACCAACTTGAACTTTTATCTTATCCTTCGAACTCCTCAACATTGCCTGAAAAGATGGATGGAGACCAAACATCAACAAGCAAGACGATGAAGCTGTGATAGCATTAAATCAAATCTATCAAAGATACACAGGCCAAAAAATATGGTGACCAAGACCAATCCAATGAATTTAATAGGTTATCCGCCACCTTGGGAGGGGGGGTGATATCAACAAATTACGGTAGCGAAACGAGATTTTGATATATGTATGCCAACATAAAATCTTAGTAAAAATGGCAAACAAAATAAAACATGTAGTTTACCCTCTGTTTACCAGAATAGGTTGATTACCCCCACTGACTTGGGAACCATAAACCACAGAATAAATAGAAAAGTAATGGCATCTGCCATCATTTTCCCATTCAGTGATTCAGCCATAATGAGAAGGAACGGATAGTATTTTAGAGTAGATGGCATAACAATATCTTTAAACATAATAGAAAAAAATAATAGTGTAGGATGTCACCAACCAATTCTTGCTTTACTGTTTCCTTCTCATGAACGGCACTGCTCTTTTCTTCTTTTAGCTTCATGATGGTATTTTCAGCCTGCAAAGAAAGTAAGAGATAACAGTGCTAAGCATTTTTGAAAGAAGCATGAATGAAAATTTATTGACGAAATGAGAAAAAATGGCCAGTCAACAGCGTAGCATTTTTTTCCCCCGATCTCTTTTCCAATGAGAAGCCTTTAAACCACAAAATTTAGTCAATTTATGAAACACGGATGTGAAATTATAAAAACATAGGAATCACGTGGAGTAAGTCACAACATTAAGAGCATATTAGGTACCGATAAGACTTGGCATTGTAATAAACAAGATTTTAGCTTCCTTTTCTTCTTTAATTCTACACGACTATCCAATCTTTGCTATGAAACCTACCATGTGAATTTGTTTCCTAAACAAGATTTTTCATCAAAATAAAGCAATCTCCTGCCACAAAAAGATATATTCAGGACATGGCTACCTGTGCTAATAATAATGTATTATCAGCAGATGCACAAATCATAGAGAAAAGAGATGACAATGCAGGAAAAAGATTTTAACTTGCCAATATCGAACATATTTGGTGCCTACTTTCCAAAAAAGTTAATGTCGCTCTTTAATTGCCTCCACAGCTCCAAATTTTAACATTTGTGATAAAGAGACAAACCTCAATTAGCTTTGAATCCAAGGCACTCATCTTTGTCTTCAACTCCTGAATGTCTTCAGATAACCTTTTTACTTCCACATCCTCGACGTGTCTTGATTTTGTCTCCACATCCTCGTCTGTTCTTGCTTTCGTCACTTCCATGTCCTCAACTTTTGTTGACTCTGTCACTTCCACATCCCCAACCTGTCTTGATTTTGTCACTTCCACATCCTCAACCTGTCTTGATTTAGCCACTTCCACATCCTCGACTTGTCTAGATTTAGCCACTTCCACATCCTCATTTTTTCTTGATTCCTCCTTATTAGGGCTAAACTCCTCATCCTTAGTAGGGAATAATGTGTAACTTTCCACAGCCTTAGGAGATGTAGAACCTTCCTTGTTCACAGCAATTTTGACATCCTCATCATTCTTAATCAGCTACCTCTCAGGAAAAACTTAGTAATTCGATTAAGTCTCTTAAGAAAATATTCTTTAATCTAATAAGAAATATATTTGATTTAAAATTCATCAATGAAAAATGAAATCTAACAATCCAGATGTCAAATTCATGGTACTTACTATAACTACCATTATCCAGGAGTTAATAGTACAAAAATTTAAAGCAAATTTACTTGAATGAAAATTCAAGTGATGAGGCAAATATATCGCATAACCGCTTCATTTTCATTTTCCTTTTTCCAAATAAGGGATGCAACTTCGTCATATAAGTGATAAAGCAGAATAGCTCATACGCTCAAGAAAATAATTAGCAGCTGTCCTCATCAAGTTGAAGAAAAAAGAATAAATCGCCTGAATCATAGCCTAATTTGCCCATGGCTTAAAGGTGTAAAATATATTCAAATTTCTCACCAACTCATGGGGGGAATTTTCAACTCCCAACTGAAATTTATCTTTCAGCATTGAAGTCTGATACGGTGGCTCTGGCTTCAAAACCCCGTTAACTGGCAGCAACACTGGAGATTGAGGTGGACTAGTCAAAACAACCCTAAGCTTGGTCTCTTCAATATAATTTTTACTATCTTTTGCAAACTGTCAGAATAAAAAGAATACGAAATACTGAAGCCAATCTTCATACTATTTTCTATAATCTGTGGCAAAAGCGCAAAAAAGAGAGCAAAAAATTGCGTACAAATACCCAATTGGAATATTCTTACCATGGGAGGAATCTCTGCTTCGGTTGTGTCAAATGGCACAACAGTACACTGGATCAGGAATTTATCCTTGCATTGCATATTGGCTGGAGCTGATTTCTGTGCTTGCATGGTAACTGAATCTCCGAAGATGGAAAATGTCAATTAGCAGACTCTAGAAAAGTCTAACAGCAGTAAAAATTGCCGCTTGAAAAATAAAAAACACCTCTAGTCCCAAGCTTATGTGATACAAATAATAAAGGTATAATCAAGGTGAGCAAAAAATGAACTGCGGAAAGTGCTTTACAACATGGAAAATTTTGGAATTATCATTTATAGCTAATTGTTTATAATGTGATACGGACATCTTTGTAAAAGCTGCAAGCTGGGCTTGATGTCCGCAAAGTGTGCATTCAAGTTAACTCCGTACTTCCAGCTTTCTGGTGCAAGGAATAGGATATACTGAGGATAAACTATGAATCGTTGTTTTAAGGAACATCTGCTTAGGTTTATATCTATAAGTTTCCATCCTTATGTTTACAGTTTACAATCTGATTTACAGCTTTCACGCATAGTTGTTTAATTGTGTTATATAACATGAAACTATAACAAACCTGTGAAAGGACATGTTGACTCTGGCATGATTATGCCGACATTAGGGCGTACACAATACTTCTTTGGCGACGTAGTCTTCACCTGCCAAAAAAGTCACACAGCCATTTAAGCGTTATCTTTAAAAAAGGAAGATTGTAGTTATGTCACATTTTCCCATAGGAATCCTTATGCTTGAAAAAAATGAATGCTTGAAAACTAAGATAGGTAGATAACTTGCCACTAGACAAAAATAAATCATATTCAAAGGTATGTAGGTAAAGTGAATTAGCATGCTTAAAGTACACGATCAGAAGTTACTTCACCTTGAAAGCTACATGTTGTTTGGTAACATTGGTAAGGTCAACAACACACGAACTTTGTTTCATCGCCTCAACTAAAGATTTGAAGAAAGGGATCAGAGTCGTGCAATTGTTCAAGAAAAATACTACAAATTGTATAAAGAAAACAATGATTAATTGCCTAAATAATGTGAAGATGTGATGAATTGACAAATTACAATATAAATGAGACAACAAAAGGAAAGGAACAAGACATAACAAAGCAGATGTTGGGAAATAAACACATAAGTCAATAACAACTGCCATTTGAAATTTTGAATTCTATATACCATGATTACTCAATTACATGTATCAGAAAGATTCTTATTTTTTTAATTGACTAAGCAAGGATTCATGATTGAAGGAAAATATTTCCATGCCATTTCTCCTAGAGATCATATAATCGTTGTTTTTCATATGAGAATAATCTTGGGTGATTTGGACAGTTTGTAACAATGCTACAACAGGGTGACACTCATGGAGACGTTGAGTGGGAATTATTGTGATTATATCCGGAAAGCCCAAATCCATCCACCAAATGCAGCCACTATGTAAATGCATCTCTAAGAAGTTATTCTCCTAAATGACTAAAAATAATGAACAGATTGCCATATCATCAAATATGTAATGTATCCCTCTATTCCTGTGTTAATTGTGACCAAGCAAAGAATATGCAATCTTCACATAATTAAACGTCAAGAGCATAACAAATGGATTCATCACATATCTATATTCATATGAGTGATGTAATTGCACGATTTCATTTCATTCGCTTACCTATGAACTTAAGTTCACGTGGCTGAATCTCTACTAGCCGAGTACTCATAATTCTTGTAAACTGAAACAATAAATGTAATCGGCTGAGTTAACTCCATATCCCAAACATTTAAAAACCAGTCTTTAACTGATTAATATTAATAACAACATCCATACCAAAATCATTTATTTCGACAGTTTTTCCACTATTTAGTAAATTAGAAAGAAAACTCCAAAACAAAAATAAAAACCTTTGTAATGAATATGGAACTTCCACTTCATTTCCATATGTAGAATTTCATTCTAATTACACATAACGCACAGTAACTTTTCATCCTTCATATCAAAGAACAAAAATTGAAAATAAACCCACTCCACAAAACTGTTATACATCCTACATCACTAATTATACTTGCTAAAAATATGAAAAACTCTTTTATGCTCACAAATTTCCTCGTTTGGTTTCTGATTTCCATGAATCAGAGTAGAAATCGAACAAGGTAAAACATATTGCTTACAAACACATCTTAATCAGCATTATATGAAATATTACTCCAAACCCATTACATACATTTAATACACACAAAAAAAAACAAAAAGCAAGGAAACTTACTGGGAGAAAAAGATTGTGTGAGCCTTTAGAATCGGGATTTTTTAGAGGGAATTAGAATTCAAAAAGGGAACTTTAGGGTGTAATGAGATCGGTAGATTTTAGTGGCACTGGTTGAGAAAAAACTGGAGAGAAAGAGAGAGGTGGGGGTGTCGTGGGGTAGGTGTGATATCAAAAACTACGCGCTATAGTACTGTGGAAAATGGAGTAATTTAAAGTAGTTGGGTTTTATGCATTTGAATCCAAAACTTTCAATTTTGTGTTGTTTACATCCTTCATAAAGAAATTTTTTTTCAGTTACGCTCACACGTCACATCTC
Organism: Fraxinus sp. 1973-6204; assembly: GCA_903798365.1. Taxonomy (NCBI): domain Eukaryota; kingdom Viridiplantae; phylum Streptophyta; class Magnoliopsida; order Lamiales; family Oleaceae; genus Fraxinus; species Fraxinus sp. 1973-6204. The sequence goes on along the minus strand of CAIGRR010481128.1, from coordinate 4,414 downwards.
ACACTCTATTTCAAAGGAATATCTGGCTACTCGAATAAGAGTTAAGAAACTAAAAAAGTACTCATATTCTAACTCTTTTTTCACCAACTCATGATTCTCATTCTTTGTTCGATCTCTTGTTCACACTTGCATTACCTATAGTCTTAACTCCTAATCCTATAACCCCATCCCTCCTCTAAAGCGGATGAGCAAAGGTGAAGGAGGCGATAATTGATTTTTGGAACAAATTATCGTTCGATATATATATTAGTAGGATTCAAATATTATAAAACTTCATATATTATTTTGATTTATGTAATGGAGAGATTGTGAGTGTCAATTTGCATAAAATAAAAATAAATTATACATATAGCCATCACTTTTGGTGGAACGCTTCCTTGTAAAGTATGCAGTTTTTGCTTTTAATAAAAGGCAAAAAAAAAAAAAAGAATTTTCCATCTTCTTCCCTTTTTAAAAAGTTTAAATTTATGCTTTCAAAAAAAATGTTGGAATTTACAAAAGGTTCTTTTTATTATTTCAATGGAAAATTGGCGCAAATGGTTCAAACATTTCCAAATATTGCATAATTGGTTTAAACCTTTCAAATGTGATGTTAACGGTCCCAAACCTTTTCAATTTTGGCACAAATGATCATTTTGGATGATTTCCGTCTATAATGACTTTTAGTTTGGTCATTGAAATGCAATTGACATTATTATTTATTTGAAGAGCTATTTTGTCAAGTACACATTAGTTTACTTTCGCCAACAAATTCAAAAAGCACCTACCAATAAGTTTAATATATGGAACATAGCTAGTAGAGGTACTATTTCAGAATCTTGATATTGCTATTAAGAGAAAATGGGTCCAAGTGTATGCCGTTATGGGCTACTGTTGGACATGAATCGTTGATAGATATGGATTTTTGGAAGACGCTTTCTTAACAAAGACGTCCTTTCAAATAAAAACAATAAGGTCAATTGCATTTCAAAGATTAGACTAACATACCTTACTGATGGAAACCGTCCAAAAGGATAATCTGCACCAAAATTGAAAAGGTGTGGCCCATTAACGTCATATTTGAAATATTTGGACCAATTACACAATATTAGGAAAGGTTTGGGACCATCTGAGACGATTTCCCTTATTCCAACACTGTACAAATGACTGCTGTCTATTGCACCAAATGGAGAAGAGCGTGGGTCTACGGCTCTGCAATGAGCGGTTGTACCAAATCGGCTGTTGTGTTCAATTAGCAGATTCACCAGCTTTGAATCTGAGGCCTTGTTTGGTTTGGGATTTTCTCTCATTTCTTCCTCGCACTCTTTTCTTCACCATTTTTATTTCTTGTAATTTCATCAGTGAAACCTACTCCACATGCAAAATAATAAATGTGTTTTGACATGGCATGCTGTATTTAATAGGATGGTATAGACTATAGTAAATAAGATTAAATGGTTTTGACTTATTTTAATATTTATTCAATACTTATAATCACACTCCTAACAGGTCATGAAGTCATAAAATGATCAAATTTTAAGTATAACTTCTACAATTTTATGATGTTCGTTATATTTATTTCTCTCTTTTAATTGAGTTTACGATTTCCAAAAAATTATTTTCATTGTAAATATATTACCATTTATATCACGACTCAATAGTATAAACGAAAAAAAAAAATTGTATTTGTTAGAAATTTCTATTTACTTAGATGGTGTTTGGTGGAGATTAAAATTATATTTTTAGTAGATTATGATAGAAGTTTTTGAAATGTGTGGTTGAAAAGCTGTGGGATCCGTGAAAGTTGTGGTTAATATTGATTGTTTGACTTTGACTTATATTAAAATTTGATTTTAATCTGAAACAAACAGGGTCTTAATTTGGTCTATACCATGAATTCAAATTATTTATACTATTGGTTCATAAAGTTAAGAATTTATCGTAAATATATATTGACTAAGTTTAGAAATAATAACATTAGTTAATTTAATTTAATACGATAAATATAAATTACCCTTGCCTTCCAACTAATAAAACCCAAAAGGAAAGCAATCTTTATCTTGATCTCAATGTTCTTTAGACAATAAAAAAGGTTAGAATTTTCGATTAATTTATTAAAAAATGGAATAATAATAATATAGATTTGATATATATACCTAAGATGTCTTTGCTTCTTTGTTTCGCGAAAATGCGTTATTTTGATCCCTGACATTTTATTATAGTTTGTACAACAAATCACCAATGACAAGAACCGTTTAAATTATCGTCAAAATTGTAATATGAGCATTGTGAAAAAATGTCTCGCTTCAAATATTAGACACCGACTAAAGTTGAGAAGTAAATCTAGCTTCATCCGTTGATAAACTATATAATTGAGGACGAATTTGTTTCTATGTAAGAAAATGAGAACTAACTTGCTACTAAACCAATAAATTGAAGATCAATTGTGCAATTTTCCCAAACCCTAAAGGCCAAGTAGATTTTTATTTTTTTTTATTTTTTTGAGTGTGTATTAAAATCTACTTTTGATATGGAATCCTACAAACCTTTCTTACTTCAGTTCAATTTAATAAACTATTGCAAAATTAATTATCATTACATGAATTCATTCAAGTGCATATTTGTTGACCTCTTACTATTTTCTTTCCTTCCTATAATTTTCTTTTATGGAGAATGTCATGGTAACAAAATAAATAAAAGTTGTTAATACATTATGCTACTACAAAATATAAAAGTCAAATATTGAAGGCTTTCGTTCGGTAGAGATTAAAATTGAAAAATTCGTCGTTATTGTTGACTTTTATTAGATGAGTGAGACCCAATAACGACTATATTTTTAATTTTAATTAGATTTTAATTCCTACCACTCTGGCCGGAATATAAGTTGACTAGACATTTAATATATTAGCTAGGGGACAGGTGCAACCTCATTGATTAGACCAACTACTTATTACTTGCAAGGTGGAATTGATGTTGAAATGCTTGTCCATTTGTTCCTCCTCAAATTTAAGCCTTTATTTGGTTTCGATAAAAATCAGAATTTCAGCAAATTTTCATAAAAATTAATAAAAGTTAAAAATCATGTAAAATATGTAGTTGAAAATGAATTTGAAAAAAATAAATAAATTGAGTTTTGAAAAATCGGAACCAAACATGGGTTAAAATGCACAATAACTATTAATTTAGAAAAAAATTTACATATACAAATGGTAATGAGAAACTTTTAACAATTATTAATAAACTCTCTGCCAAAACATTTTATCTAGAAAATTCCCAATCATACCTCTTTACCTCAAATCATTTTATATTAAAGTCTAAAGTTGTATTCTCCATATTTATGGGGTACCAAAAATCATGTACAATGACATTGAACAGCTGGCATTTTTGTTTGCTCAACCTCTTTCTCCCTAAATATGGTTGGCAAAATCAAGATTAATTGATAAAAATTAAATTGAGGGGAAAAAAAAAAACAAAGACAAATACCTTGCATGGTGCGATTAAACCTTGGCCAGTTGTGTTCTTACAAGGGACATAATATTTCCCAAATTTTCCAATTCTTGCAACAATGACATATTTTAAATGTTCACAATATTAGAATGCAATGCAAATTTTTTTTTAACTTTTTTTTTCACCAATAGGTGGAAACACATTTTTTGGTAGAAAATGCAAAACAAAAAGAGCGATGAAATCAAATTTATTTTGCATTAAGCCATTGTTTGAGCCAAATTATTGTAGAATAAGAATGAAAAATATAGTCGTTATTGGAGCTCACACAAGAGATATAAAATTTGAATATAAATGTTGATGTGATGGATAACGGTCATATTTTTCATTTTAATGAGATAATAATGTAGATCAAACGGAGCCTAAATTTAATTTAGAAGTATTAAGTCCCTGTTTGGTGTAGCTAAAGTCAAAATTTTTTTAGTAAATTTTGATTAAAAATAATAATGGAATATGTGATTGAAAAATTGATAAAAGTGGTGTACATGAAATATGTAGTTAAAAATTAATTTTCGCTTTTAAATTAGATTTTTTTCAACTTTTTTAAACTACATCAAATAAGAGTTAAACGTTAGAACGAAAAAACATTTCAAATCCCAATTTAAACTATAAATAGAGGGGGTAAGATAATCAGAATTAAACTCGACCGTTCCAAAAGTAGGTCTTCACTTAACCGGTATAACTCGATAGGAACTAGGTCAAGAAACGTCTATTTAAAACAAGTCATGTCCTATACAACTTGACATGAAAGCGAGTCGAACAAGACCCAATTCAAACTCGTGATGATTTATTTTTCCATGTAGAACTTGCCATATTTTGATCCATTTTTCCTCTAGTTACAGTGACGACTTATTTTCTCCATAGAACTGAACATGTGTCATCCATTTTTCAAAAAAGCTTCAGTGTCAGAATTTTTGCAACAGAGGCTTTG
>CAIGRR010481096.1:0-19426 GCA_903798365.1 Fraxinus sp. 1973-6204 | reverse complement strand
GATGCTCGGTGCTAGAACATTATTCCTGAAATTTTGGTTCATTGGATCTCTAATAACATGCATTGAATCAAGAACTATGCTACATGTACAATGTTTCTTTTATAGGGTTATTCACAGATATACAGTTATCATTTTTTCAGTGACACGGTTAGCAAAATATAAAAAAAAAAAAAAAAAAAAAATGTTGCCAATAGGAAAGATTATGTGGAAAAAGGCCTATACAAATGGCTTTGTCCTTGATTTAATCTAGTTTGACAATTAGTGAGTTGTCAAGATTCGTTTAATTTAAATAAAATGGATGGATGTGATTATTGTCAATCGTGAAGTTGTAAAAAAAATTGTACAGAAAGTTGTAAGAGTATGATGATTGTAGCCATTTTGGTATGTGATTCTTGTCCCTCACTCTCTCCCCTAAATGACTTTTGTTTGCATGCAGAATATTACGTTGATTTTGAGAACTTCCATACTACAACGTTTACTTTGACAAACTCACAACGGCACTCAACTCCTTTAACTATTCTTTTCAAGATCTTGGTTCCAGTTTTCTTCTTGGAATTTCCCTTTTGGCCTTTTACTTTCTGTCTTGGATACTCTCTCTCTCCTCTCTCTCTCTCTCTCTCTAAAACCCACCCTTCTTTATTCACTTCACAAATACCCCTTCACTTCTCTCTCAACTCACCAATTATTTTCTGATTCTGGTGGATGAAACAGAGAAGATGCCCGAGTTTTGTATCAACGATAATGTGGATGTTCTGATTGAGATATTGAAGAGACTCGATGATCGCTCACTCGGCGTGGCTGCTTGTGTTTGCAAGACGTGGTGCTCGTTAACTCGGAACGACTCGTTTTGGGAACACATGTGCTTCCGCCAGCTGTCACCACCACCCGAGGGTGTGCGGGCTGTGGTGGTGGCGTTGGGTGGGTACCGGAGGCTGTACATGGGCTGTGTGAAGCCAGTACGGGAGGTACGTGAGTACAACAGAGTTTGGACTCCGCATGAGATGGAACTCTCTTTGTCTTTGTTCTGTGTCGACTATTATGAGAGGGTTTTGCTTAATGGTGGTGGTGGTGGCGGCGGCAGCCGACTTGGTGGTGACTCGGCCGCCTCCGCCTCGCTGATGCTCCTTTGCAAAGCTGTGAACGTGTGATGGGAGTCGATGACACCATTTTTATTATGATTTGATTTATTATTGGTATTTTTACTATGTTATTCATTCAAAAAGAAAAGAAAATTAGTGGAGAATAAGTTTATTTTTCCTGCCTTTTAATCTTTTTGGGATTCAGTGTGATTTATTTAGTTTTCAAGAGAAAAAGATTGATGTTCCCTAGTTAAAATGCAGATATCTGGCTCAATTTTCTTTTATTTAGTTACTCAAATGTTCATTCTCAAGCTTATTTTAGAATTAAGCTAGTTGGTGTACAACTAGTTTGACACCTAGGTGTCAAAATCAATCAACTGTTGTTAAAATAAATGATAAAATCATGTGTCGTATCAAAGAACATAAACAAAATTATCAATCATGGTATAAATATAACAAAATTGTTTGTTTTATTATCATCTCTTCTTCACTGGGTTCGAATTGTCCATACGCACTTGCGTCGAAGAAAAACAAAGATATATTGGAAAGAACTTCCAACGTTTATGCTTTGATANACTTGCGTCGAAGAAAAACAAAGATATATTGGAAAAAACTTCCAACGTTTATGCTTTGATAAAATTGAACCAACTGTTAACCTTCAAAACGACAAATAAGTAAAAGACTATTTTGCCCTTCAACTAATTAATAAAGTCTTGCAGCAAAAACAGGATACATAAAAATGAACTAGCAACAGTCACTTGAGTGCTCACATTTGGCATAATAATCTCATCACATTCTCATACCTTTAGTCAGTTCCAGTATAACATTCTAATGAAATTCCCAGTGCTATGATAATCGATTTGGCAATTTGGATAGCACTCGGCTATTACAGAAGAAAATCTGTCTAGTCGTATTCAATATTATGCACAACTTCCTAAGAATGTTGCAAGAGATCGAATATAAGAAGCATTTCTATAAACGAGCAGTCAATAGGTCAGAATTTTTGTTACAGATTGCTAAACAGAAACACAATACTGGTGTATGGATCAGTTTCGAACTATTTAATTTCACCATAACAGGTTCAAGAATGTGTTTAGATCCGTAAATTATCATCAAGTCTCAACGCTGTATGATAATGAAATAACCTGCCAACTTCAGTTTCTGCTTTGGCATCTCTTTCTTCGTATTTTCCAGCTTAAGTTGAAGATGCTCTTCTGTGATAGCATCGGAGTCATGCATTACCATATCTCTTCCTTAAGATTTCATGCCCATTTCAGTCTGAGGATGCTTCGAATGCATTGCCTACAACACCATGCCACTTGTCTGGACTCGAAGTTAAGTTTTTCATTTGACTCAACTTTTCAACAGCCCGTCTTTCGAATTCAGCAATGCGATTTTCATCAAGAGCATCAACGAACTTCTCTGTCTGACCAGGGCTTACATTGTTGCAAACCTCGGGTTCTACCTGAAGAAGCTCTTCGGGAGTTGCAGCAGGGTCAAGATCCCAGCAACCCTCGGGCAAGCTAGTGCCTTCTACTTTAAGTAAACAAGACGGCACCTGATGTGAAAACCGTAACATCTCTTTTCTTGGAATCCATCGAACGGCTTCTTTGCTCATATTCCTCTGGTACACAGTCTTGAATCCATCAAGCTTAACTAGAGGTGTTACCCACACACCATGATCTTCAGAATAGTTATCAAGAACCTCGACCATTTCGTACTGGTGCCTTACGTCATTCGGAGTTTTTCTGTTCCAATCTGGTGACCAGTTACGGTATACTGCCCAAATGTCTCCACTTCTTGGGTAGATTCTAACACAACCTCCTCTACCGGCCTTCTCCCTGCTAAGAACATGAGAAAAGATGTTGACTTGCTCGATAATTTCAGAGTTGAAAGCTCTAAAATTTCCACAGGATTTGGTAAACCCTGAAACCAACCAATTTACAGACCCAAACTCACTATCTGATTTTGAACTCAAATAGCTGATATAAATCTTAAATGGCCTAACTGAGATAACCTCGCGGATAAGACAATACAAGCGAGGCATACCATCTTCATCATACAGGGCCCATACCTGCTTTGGTTTAAAACATTCTTCTGATCTATCTTTGTCAAAATCATGGAAATCTGAGTCCGGTACTGTAATTGACATTGAAACAGCTCTCTTCAGTTCTGCTCGATGACCAGTACCAATTGAACCTGATATTATAGCTGCCTCACTGGATTTATCAACTTTAGCATGTGCTTTTCTCTTCTCGGCTTCTGCAACTTCTGCTTCTGAAGTCAACCTTATCTCTTCTAGTTTCTCACGGATTTCTAATCTTGCTTTATCAATCAACAACTGTCTAGCATCAGATGCAGGGGAAACTGCAGAGCGTTTAGTTGAAGTCTCAGATGGGAAGGGAAGTTTAGAATTAGGATCCAAATTTCCATTCCCATTGGCGATTTTTACTTCTGCGGCACTTTTTGGAGGCAAATCTTCATGTCCACTGGCACAAATACTTCCAAAGTCAACTTTTCTCTTCTTGGCAGGTCTACCGCGCTTGGATCCTGATATTCCATTAGAACCAGTACCTGCATTAGAGACCATATGAACTGCAGCCTCTACCACACGATGTTTTCCATTGGGTTTTATTTTATTTAACTTTTCATTTGATTGATAAGACACAAGGGAGGAAGTAGATAATCCATTAGGGTCTACAATACCCACTGACTTTCCAGAGGACGAGTTACACTGAAACGATATATTGGAGACACAATCTGATCTATGTCCCATATGATGTCCCGAAACTCCATTAGGAGCACAATATCCAGTGTTCACTGGTATATATGTAGCTCCACAGCCATGATTTCCATAACCACTTTCGGGCACATAGGACCAAGAGCCATATGAGAAAGATCCATCCACCGGGGATAGTCCAGTTTCAACCGCAACAAAGACACCACGGCAGTTTTTACAAGAGAGTCGTTTGTTCACGTACTTCCTGAGATATTCATATTGAACGTGACAAGATGTACAGACTGTCCAAAATGTATCGAGTCTCCTATGAGAAGCTGAAGACTTGGAATAACTGTCATAAACACCAGCCCCAACATTCTGTCCAGTAAACAAATTTCTCCGGTGATCGTAAGAGCTCCTTTTGACGCTATCAGATAGAAGTGTCCATGCCTCAGAGACAAGCCTGAATGCCCCATCAGCTCCAACAGTTTTGTTCTTATCAGGGTGGAGCAACACAGCCATCTTCTTGTACTGTTTCTTTAATTTCGACTTGTCAACAGATGGATCTAATCCAAGGATCGAATAGAAGTCAAATTCTCCATTAATTTTTTTCTCAGAAGCAATGTAAACTCCATATGTAGCCACCATTTGAGGTATACCCTCCAGTTGAGGACACAGCTTTTGAGCTTTTTCAGCATAATCCCTGGCACCCACAAAGTCTTTCTCGGCAAATTTTTTTTCCGCATTTGTTTTTGCTTTAAGCGCTTCGTCTATATTCGATTCCATTTCAACTTTCAGAATTCAAAACCCAAATTCTCAAATGAAAACTACAGGCAGCATCTGATGGACATCACTCCAAGCCCCATACTCAAAAACAGCTGGCGTTACACTTCTGCGCATTTAAAAACACAGGTGATAACTCTAATTTCCCATTTCTTAACTTAATCTGATTCCATATATATATATTACTTGAAAATAAGTGAATTTCCATTAAAAAAAAATGATTCTTTATCCATCAAATCTATTTATTACAAATCTTCACAACCACTGTAGTTCAAGCATACTTGAATTTAATTATACTCTCTCTTCAAAGATATTCTTCCCTAGTCAAACAGTTTCAATCTTAGTTCAACAAGTATTAAAAACAAATAAACCACCACAATTTACCCGTAGTGTTCAAATCAAGCTAAGACCATCTTAAATAATAATTAAAAAAAAAAAAAAAAAACCAAAAGAAAAAGATAATTTCACCAATTTCAGATTAAAAAAAAAAAACTAATTAACCAAAAATAGAAAGAAAACGGAAAAAACTTACTGAGATTTGAATAATCCAGACCCAGATCACCAAATACTTTTCTGATCCTCAAATTTGATGCAGATCTATAAAGAATTTAGGGTTTCATGTATAAACCAAAACTATAGTATAAATGCATATATTATAAAAAGTAATTAAAAATTAAGGGGAAAAAGGAAAGTAAGTAGAAAAAGGGTGTGGAGTAGAAATGATAGAAGAGGAATTTTCCGGCAGACAACGACGGCGAGGAAATGGAAGATTCCGTCGAAACGCCGACGACGTATAAAAATAATTAGTTATTATTTATTTAAGTAGTTGTACTACAACTATGTAGTTAAAAATATGTATATTTATACAAATGAAATAGTACAGCCCTAAACCATAACTCCCACTCCCGAAAAGAAAAAGATCATTTCTTTTACTATAATTATTATTATTAATTAAAGAGTATAATTTATTAAGATGGCCCAAAAACTAATTTTGTAACGTTACATAAATGATTGTTCGCGTTAGTGTGAAGATGGTTGGATTTCTTCGATAAACATGAAAAATAATTTTTTCCACGAGACCATAATTTCACTCTGATGTGTTTTTATCGTGAGCGATTGATGGAAGAATAGTGTTAAAATGAGATATAGTTACAACAATCTAATGTTTTAGCCCTTCCATTAGATATTCAATGGGGATTAGACATTATTTTCAATACTTTGTCACAATTTGTCTAATGTGAAATAACGTTTAGCTACTAAACATGTTAGAAAAATAGCTATTAAACATGTTAGAAAAATTACTTTCAAGTAAGTTTACTTACAAAAAAAAATAATAAGTGAGTTTCGAAGTATGTAATTTTTTTATCGATCAAAATTAGTGTTTGTTTGGAACTTGGAAGTGTCTAAATAATAATTTTAGCAACGGATTCCACAAATTGTGTGAATAAGACTGGGTAGTAATTATAAGTCATACGAAATGTTTTGATAAAAGTATGATTGACCAAAAGTTCTTATAGTTTAAAGTGACATATAGCATGTCTTTTAAGTTTACCTAAACATGTTTAATTCTTCTATTAGAAGTTGGATAACCTTTTACACCATAGTATGTAGAGATTGCACCTTAGAGATGATTTTTGTCATTGTCTTAAAATGATTTAGAAGAACAATAGTCGATTTTAAAAATGAATATGATTTTTTTTTTTTGGGATAATGTATAGTTGTTACGAAGAATTACTCTCATCATGAACTTGTATTTTCGAAGTATGTCTCGGTCTACATTTAAAAAAATTTGGGTATAATTTTTTTCAAAATAAAAGATCAAATTATTAAAAATCAATTACACTTACTAGTGTATAAAGTACATAAAAGTACAATTTTGAAATTCTAAACAAGTTCATAAATATATTGGTTTGTCATAAGTGTATTTTACACGCTTATCCGTACTTTTAATCTTTGATATCTTATGATTAATTGAACGAATTTTTACCTAATTAAATGCAATTACGTAAATTGTAGGTGAAGATTGGTCATGAATACAATTGGTGGGGGAAAGTGATTAATTTGAGCTTAATTGGAGTTATTTCCGAGCAATTGAAGATTATTTGTATTTCAATCAATCAATTGGAAGTAGTAATGGAGAAATTGGATGAGATTTATAGGTTTTTATGGTAAATTTGATAATTGAAAAGCTATAAAATAAATTAGTATCAGATCAATATTTTATGATTTTTGAATGATGAGTAAATTATAAAGATTTCAAAGTGAATGACTTATATTGCAATTAAGGAAGCATATGCGATAAATAATAGAAGAATTTATGGACCAAATTAGAAGGCTTTGAAAGTTGAAGGAAAAAAAAATATACTTATCCTCCGAGAACATGTGGAATTACTTGATACGATGTTTGTCACCAGGTTGTGTTACAGGAATTAATGGTATGGAATTACTCCCACTCATTTCTTACAACACGACATTGTTGTTGGACTTGAATCCATATCACAATTTCAGGGGAGTTTTGAGAAATACATAGAAGGAACTAAGTTAGGAATATATGTAGTTGTCTCCAATGTATATCCCAAAATAAAATAGATAGTTGTGAAACTCATCATTGATCTAACCATATCTAACAATGTCATGTTTCTTCTTTCTAAAATGCAATTCTGTTGGGACGTACCATGCATATTCAATTGAGAAACAATATCATTTTCTATCAAGTAGTCCCTCAATTCTCTCTCGAGATATTTGCCACCTTAATTAGATCATAGTGTCTTAATACTTTTACCTAAATGTTTCTTGACCTTAGTATGATACTCTTTTAATTTCTCAAAAGTATTTGATTTTCAAACCATAGGTAAATATATTTGAATCTAGAGTAATTATCTGTAGAGAAATACTCACTGTTACGCCTTACCTCCGAGGCTCAGAATAAGGATGTCACGTAATAAGCCACATAGGCAAAAAATCAACAAGAAAGTCAAAGGAAGACCCACGAGGTCAAAGTATGGAAAAAGTCGAACAAGCCGAAGTCCTCTCATCAAACGGCCGAAGTCCATGTTGAGCTACTGCCTCAAGGACGAAGTACTATAACTTAGGATGAGGCTCTCCGAGGCTCTCATGCTCATCTAAAGTTCTTGGAGCTGACGTTGTCCTTTGTGATAAGATTTGAAGATCTCTTAGAAGTGATTGATTGATGTAACACTTTTAATAAAGTTTGTCAGTGTGTCAGTCTATTGTATAGAACGGCTGATCCCTTATCAATGTATTAAATTATGAGTAGACAGTGATGTGAAGCCCCAATTCAAGAGATAAGGGGAACCCTCACGAGTAGCCCCAACTGTTCGTCCACAACCCCCCCACATAGGCGAGGAGGGTCCAGAGGCGGAGGTAGGGTTGCAGCTAGGCTCACTAGAGAAATGGCCATAATGGCTACTAATATGAGAAATATAACCCAGTAGAACATGGCCATGCATGAGATGTTAATGAACATGCAGTGACGAGGGAGGTACCCTATACCCCCATATGCAACCCTCGAAAATACATTCCATGACCCTAAAGGATATTACCATGAAAAAGGAGAAGTCTAAAGCTAAATGGCTGGATACCATCACACCGGACGGAAGCTCCCTATGAGAGGGAGGTTGGCCGGCTCATTCACCCATGTGCCTAGGAATAGGTGGGCTCCTCAACCTCCTCCTCCTGTGTCTAGAAATATACAACAGGAACCTCCTCGATATGAAGAACAAGAACCATCATACTACGAGAACCTCGAATTCCTCCCCTAGAAATAGATGAGAAGGAAGAGACGGGGCAATGAGTGATGCAGGACCCTCCCAACCACCTCTCCAAATTCATCAGGAAAGGGATGAAGATTCTGATGAACCACAAAGGTCCTGCGACCTCGATGACGACGATGACCACTGACAATTCCCACAAGCCATAAGAAATGCCCTGATGCTGAATCACTTCACACTCCCTAAAATTCCTAAGTATGATGAGATGGGTGACCCCGTAAAACACCTTAACAGCTTCAAAACACACATGAACTTGAAAGGGGCCACCCCAGCTATAAAGTGTAGAGCCTTTCACTTGACTCTAAGTGGAAGAGCTTAAATTTGGTATACACGGTTGTCGGAAGGAAGCATCCGTAGCTGGTCAAATTTTAAAAAGATGTTCTTAAAGCACTTTGCTATTAACAAAGAAGGTGAAAAGGCCCATTCAACGCTTACAAGACATGCGATAACAACAGGGCGAGATACTGAAAAGTTTCTTGTCTCGTTTCACTGACAAGATTATCTACTGTATACAAGTCACAGATAGGGAAGCTTTGACTGCCTTAAGAGGAGGTTTAGACATGAACTCTTTCTTTTGGAGAAACATGCATAACAAGGACCCTACTACCTATGATGCCCTATTAGAAATGATAAGGCGGGAACTCCTCAATGAAGAATTGATGGATCATAGAAACAGGGTCAGCCATGGACTTTCCCCTCCACAAATGCAAAGAGGGAAATGTCCTACCTCCCATTTGATGGATCACCAAGCACCCCTTAACCATGGACAAACACTAGCTGCATCAACACTTAATGCAGTACCTACTTTGGCTTATGATGAGGTAAACCCTGATGCTGAGATGCACCAGCGCCATCACTACTAAAGGTACCCACAAAGAAGAAGAGGCAGGGGCAAGGTGCTGAACCTAGAAATAGGGATGAAGTGCCCAACTATTGTACCTACCATCAATCCCATGGCCATTTCACGGAGAGCTGCTGGGATGTCGCAAGACACTCCCGCAACACCAATCAAGGAAAAGGCAGATGCCCTCAAAGAGATGCTCCTCCGAGGCAAACCCAACCACATGGGAATGTTGAGTCACGATGCCCCAACAAAAACGACTCCTCAAGGAGAAGTGATAATGATACAGAAAAACCCAGGGAAGGTCAAAAGCAAAGACGAAGCTCCCCAACAAACAATGGCCAGGAACCCATTAGGGAAATTGACACAATCATTGGAGGCCCATATGTTGGGGGAGAGTCTAGGAACTCACAAAGAAATTGTGCTAGAAAAGCAAATCACCCTCCTATGACGAGTTTCATAGTTAGCAAATCCTCCACCGGAAGAGCTTTTCCACCAATCGCATTTACTCAAAAAATACGCAGCAGGTGTGCATTATCCACACTTTATTGCCCTAGTGGTAAGGGCTGTGGTGGCCTGAAAAGGCCTGAAAAGAATGTTAGTGGATAATGACAGCTCAGTCAACATCATTTTTTGAACCACTTTTGACAAGATGAAAGTTGACCACGACTTGACCCCAATGAGCTCCCCCTTATATGGCTTTACGGGAAATAGCATCATCTCAAGGGATAAAATCACTCTACCAATAGAAATGGGAACTGCACCCTTGACCGCTCACCACTTAATGAAATTCCTGATGGTTGACAATCGCTCTGCTTATCATGGAGTACTTGGAAGACCAGCTTTAAAAGAACTATGGGCTATCACCTCCATTCATCACTTATGTATGAAATTCCCAACTGATAATGGCATTGCCACTATCTGAGGTGACCAATGAAGTGCAAGAGAGTTTTACTCGAACTCCCTAAGGAAAGATGAACCAAGAACTGTCAATGTCATTGTCACAGACCTTGAGATGAATGACGCCCTAAACAAGGAAGTACCCCTGAACAATGGGCAGATGTCGAGATATCATATGTCCCTGAAGAAAGGAACATCCCTGGTGTCACAGAAACCTCTGCAGAAGAGGCTATTTGTGAAAAACGGACCCCCCTGAAGAAGGGAGGGCTGCTGAAGAAGCAGCTAATTAGAGGAGCTGGATCCTCGCATCAATGACTACGAGCCTCAAACAGCACCTATGGAGGAACTGGAAAACTTCTCAATAGACTCACATGATCCTTTAAAATACTTGCAGATGGGAAGAAACTTGCCCATAGAAGAAAACGAGGAATCGAGAAACTTATTGTTAAAAAAATCTTGACGGCTTCACCTGGAAACATAGCAACATGGTAGGCATTGATCCGAAAATTAGTTGCCACAACCTGGACATAGATCCAAGGTTACCTCACATAGGCAAAAGAGAAGAGCTCTCAACCCTGAAAGATATGAGGCTTTAAAGGAGAAAGTTAAGAAGCTAATCAACAGTGGATTTATCTGGGAGTCAGTGTATCCTAAATGGGTTTCTAACCCGGTATTGGTAAAAAAGTGTAACGGAAAGTGGAGGGTTTGCGTAGAGTTTTCAAATTTAAACCAGGCTTGTCCTAAGGATAGTTTTCCATTCTAGATGTACTCCTCATCCATTCATGGATGCATATTCTGGGTACAACCAAATCCCTATGTTCCCGGTAGATGAGGAGTACATCTCCTTCATCACAGACGAGGGTCTCTATTGCTATAAGATCATGCTTTTCGGTTTGAAAAATGCCAGAGCTATCTATCAAATACTTGTCAACGAAATGTTCACCGACCTTATTGGGAAAACCATGGAGGTCTACATGGACGACATGCTGGTGAAAAGCCTAAAGGCATGGGATCATGTGAAATACTTTAATGAGACATTCCAAGTTTTGAGAAGATATCGGATAAAGCTCAATCCTTTAAAATGTGCTTTTGAAGTCTCATCTAGAAAGTTATTGGGCTACATTGTCAACCAAAGAGGTATTGAAGCGAACCCTGAAAAGTTCAAAGCTCTTATTGAAATGAGGTCACCTCAAAAATCAAAAGAGGTATAGAGCCTTACTAGATGAGTAGCAGTTTTGAACCGCTTTATCTCTATGGCAGCATACTTGAAATTGGTTCTGAGTTTCATCCCATCCTTTGAAAGATTTGAACTGGTACAAATCCTACGCTCCAAGAACATCCATGTCGATGCACTATCAAAACTAGCAAGCATCAAAGATTCCGAGCTGCTCACAGTTGTGCCCACAAAACATCTTTCTAAACTTTCTACCGCCATGAGCGAGGCTGTAATGTGGGTTGAAGACACTCCATGGATGAAGCCAATCATATTCCACCTTAAGGACCATACCCCCTGAAAAGGATGAGGTTTAAAGCTTCAGAAGAAGAACTGCTCACTTTGTCTTCCAAGACGATGTATTGTACAAATGGGGGTTCTCATTATCCCTATTAAGATACATCGGATGAGAGCAAGTAAATTACGTGCTCCAAGAAATCAATGAAGGGGTATGTGGGAACCACACTGGAGGATGATCCTTAGTACAAAAAGTAATTAGACAAGGATATTACTAGCTTACCTTAAAAAAGAATGCACAGCAGTTTGTTAGGAAATGTGATAAGTGTCAATGCTTTACTACTATCCAATGGCAACCTTATTAAGAGTTAAATGTCGTATCCAATCCTTATCCATTTGCAAAATGGGAAATTGATCTTATAGGACCTCTCTCCAAAGGGAGAGGAAACTTTAGCTTCGCGATTATTGCCATTGATTACTTCACCAAATGGGTAGAAGCCGAACTACTTGCCAAAATCACTAAAACGAACACTTCCAAGTTTTTATGGAAGAACATCATCTGCAGGTTCGAAATTTTCCACTCGATTGTATCAGATAATGGTAGACAGTTTGACAACAAGGTTAGAAAGTTTTGCGAAAAACTGGTCATCAAAAAGCATTTTTCCTCCCTCACACCATCCCTAGGCAAATGGGCAAGTTGAGGCTGCTAACAAAACAATCAGGTATACATTGAAAAAGGAATTGGATGCCTTTAAAGGGGCATGGGTCGATGAGTTACCTCAAGTACTCTGGGCCATTAGTACTACAAGCAGAACTGCTATAGGAAAGACCCAATTCTCTATGGCTTACGGGCCTCGTTGAATATACTTCAATGAAATAAGTAACGATGAGATGAAAAGATGTGGACTCGACCTCCTTGAAGAAAGGAGGGACGACTCTCAAGCCTGATTAGCTGTTTATGAAAGGAAAATGACTAGATATTACAATTAGAATGTAAAAAAGAAGTAATTTCATTTGAATGAACTGGTACTACGAAGAATATTCCTACCCTCTAAGGAGCATGGTTCAAGAACCCTTAGTCCCAACTGGAAGGGACCTTACCGGATCAGTGAGAGGTTCGGTCAGGAACTTATAAAATTGAAAATATGGATGGAAAGGCATAGCCTCATCCATGGAATGTAGAACATTTGCGCAAATATTACCAATAATGTAAACATCTTGTATATACAGTTTGAAATCCAATAAAAACGGCTTTTATTATATCAATCATGAGTTATAATTCCCCTTCTAAAGGCTAAAAGCCCTAGAGGTGCTCCTGCATGGACGAATCGTCCTTATGCAGGGAAAACATAAAAATCTTGCCAAAAGGATGGATCCCTAAGAGGACCACTTCTAAACTCACAAAGTATGATACCTACCTTTAACAATTAAAGTTGTTAATGAAGCCTCAACATGGGCGAACAACTCAATATCATACTTAGGAAAAAAAGGCAAGCGAACTTCCTATACTTGTGCAATTATAAATAAGGTCAGACTAAAGTCTGAAGAGCCTCAGCTCATAAACATTGATGTGCATACGTTTAGGAACCTACTAAGGTACACGAACTTCAACACTTTGAAATTTTTTTGAGTATTTGAGTTGTTATCGAAATACTATGTGCAAAAGGATGAGGTTACTTAAATACTGCGTACATCTGATCTCATGTGTTTGATTATCTTGTTAAAAAGCTCTAAAGTGGTTAGAAGAACATCAGTTAAATTCTCGACTTTGTTAAGATATAAGACCTGCTAATACTTGTAAAGAATTATCTAGTAAGTTCAATTCTTGCTGAGGTTCATGTTGCACAAGTATGATCTTGTTATGTTTGATCTTCCAACACTTGATAAAATTTTGTAAGTCTTATTATTACTAAGATTCATGTTGTATAAGTTTGACCTTGCCACTAGGTTGATGTTATTAAGCTTCGAAAGTTGTCTATGTCTGATGTTAGTATTAAGTTTAATGTAATTGTCGAGAAACAAGTGGTTCAGATCGTTAAGGACACATCAACATAAAGCATAAATAGTAATTAAATGAGTACAAGTGCTAAAGAAAAGAAGAACTTCATTAATTAACGAGATATTTAAAATTGTTAGGCCAAAGCCATTACACTTGGATAAAAAAACATGAAAAGTACAAAAAAGAGAACTACTCTCTAAGCAGGTGGGAGAGAAGGAGCCACAAAGGGTACTATGGCGTCAGGAGCCACTTCTTCAGCAACAGCTTCTTTGGCTGCTTGATCTTCGAGTTCAATTATTTGGCTTCCCTCTGCCAGAGTTTGAGGTTCAAGCTCCTCTGCTTCATCCTCTAAAAATTATGTTCTTAATTCCAAGGTGTTGACACCTCAAGTGTTCACCTCTAGCCATTCAATCATGTCCGTGTAAGCATACCTCCACCAGTACTTTGCGAAGCTCTTGTACACCTTGGTTCGATGAAAGTTGGCAAGGAAAAGCTTCTCGACATTACTACAAGTAGTTTCAGCCTCCTGCCGGCAACCTCCACCTCTTCAATTAAGCCAGATACTTTAGAGTTCAGTTCCCCCACCTACTCTTTTAGAGCAACATTCTCTTTCTTTGCCTTCTCCAAGGTTACAGCTGCCAAACACTGATGAGCATTGGATGTCTCAACTCGTTTCGTAAATGAGGTCACTTCACTTTAGGATAAGTGCACCTCATTCTTTAACTTCTCAATCTCCTCCAAAGCAGAAGTGAGCTTCACAGACTCATCTGCCTCCTTCTTCTTCAGAGCCCTAGCCTCAGCTTTGGCCACTGGCAGCCTTTTCAGCTTGAGATGCTTTATTCACGAACTCTTTATTTTTTCGTTGAAGGTTTTTAAAGACGGTCTCCACCTCTATAGCCATGCCAAATGACCTCCTCGCCTTGGCCACCATTGTGGCGATGACATCGACGACACCATTCTTTTCCACGAAGGATTGCCACTTGTCCATCCAGTACTTATGAAACATCATTGTGGCGGTTTGAATATCAGGAAGAAGAAGGGCAAGAGCCTCTGGTTCTAGCTTGTCAGGCCTTTTGGCCAAAGCAGGTTTGGACTTAAGAGCTTCAGAAGTGGTGGAGTCACTTGAAGCTTTGGCCTTCTTGGCAGGCTCTTTCCACAGAGGCTCTATAACAGTTGGCCTCTTCTGTCCACCAGAGGCTACAGCCATCGAGCTGCCTAACAATTTTTCCCCTGTTGGAACCTCAAAGTGGGGAGGGGAGGGGACATCCCTTGAACCATCCACCCCACTGGGGGGCTGGATCCGGAACCTCTTCTTAGGTTCATCCTCCACAATTTCTTCTCCCTATCTGGCATAGGGGGTCGTCCATCCTCCTAAGGGACAGCTTCCTTGTTGACCTTCTCAATCTTGTCCCTTACCTACTTTTCTCTAGAAGATGAGGGCTTCATCCCCTTCTTCCCCAACGTAGAAGTGGCAGCGAGGATTGTGGCCATATCAGGAGTGGGGTGCCTCCTCTTATCGAAGTTTTTCACAAAGATAAACAGGGTTACAAGATTCTACAAAAGAAATATCAAGAAAATGGTAAAAGTGTAAGGACATCTTACCATTCATGACCATTAAACCAAAGTCTTCAAAAAAGCGCCTTGACTGGATTAAATGGTCGAGGTCACCCGAATATGAGGATTTCTTGTAGATCTCAATAAGAGTGTCCCTATCACACTTAGTAAACTTGAACTGCTCATCCAACCCTGCGAGACAACCACAAAAATGTAAGTATCAGACCTCACCAGTTCGAAAAATTGAAGAAGCAAGGAATGCACTCATGGGCATTGGATATGAAATTGGACTTTGACGTGTGGGACGATATCACCCTCACACTCTTACCACTTCTCCTTGACCCAGAACTAGGTCTTTTTGATGGAAGAAGGCATGCCTAGGACGAATTGAGAGTGGAACCCCCAAGGACATAAGGAATACCACCTCTGGAGTCCCTTTTCCCTAAGGATCTAGGCTGGTATATTGTCTAGAACATGTGCAAATGTATATCCTCACCTAAGGAGGCCTCATTCCAAAGGAAGTAGGAACCCACCAATTGAGCTCATGCATTAGGGATGAGCGGGTAGGGGACATGCCGTATAACCTGAGGACAGCTCGAAAGAAAGGATGTATTGACAGACAAAGCCCAACCTTCAACAAAACTCACTAACGACGATCCAGCCTTGCCTAGGATAGTAGGCTCGCTCGTTATGAGATGGGGAAAGGAGTTCGATATCATAAGGAATCCAATATTTCTCCTTAAGATTGGCAAGGTAGGTAGGATCTACAGAAGATGGGATTTTGGCAACCCTCCAAGCTATATCATCCTCTAACAGTAGACCCCTCAGAAATAGAAGTAGCTCGTCCAGCCTCAACGGCTCTGACGAGGTCGGCTGTGTTTGTGGCTGTAAACACCATTTCACTAGCTATTTCGCTAATGTTTATGTGTTCCCTAACAGATGTTGAGGAAGCCATCGATTTACAAGCTATTTCAAAAAAGAAAACTCTTACAAGTTAAAAGATTACAATACTTACGAGTTTCTTAAGATGAAGAAGAAAAGAACACTAACATTCATGAGAATGACAAGAAGAAAGAAAAAAATCGACAGAAAAAAACACTTAGAAGAATTTCAAGAAGAAAAACTTAGAGAGTTCTTGGAAAAAACTTGAAGATTTAAGAATTTTGAAAAGCAAAGATTCGTGCAAAAATAAAGGGATTCTCTCAGAGGTTTGAGCCCTTTATAGATAGACCCCTCAACCTCAACCGTTGGATCATAATCGGGATCATTCGATCATCCATTTTATAGTTTAAATCTAAACCACTCAGTATGTCTGGCGCTTTATCTTCTAAGGCCAAGATTAAAAAACGTCTTCTCCATGCTCCTTCATGCGTCTGAAATTCGTAAGACACGTGTGAGACATCCATCATTGTGCATTAAATATGGCGACGATTACGTGTATTGGAATTCGAACCGCCGCAGCTTCCTTTTCTTGGAAACGTGTCAAGATATCAAATCATTAGGGCACTATAATTAAGGACGCCTCATGTTTCTCAAATTTATTGAAAACGAAACACCTCATAGTTATCAACTCTGAAGCCCTATGAATGGCCGACCCTCTTCGCTTTAGCCAGTTCAGCTAGTGCTTCGGACATATAAAGGCACTTCGGAAGACACAACTTCGAAATTGCTCTGCTTCATTAACCCTTCTAGGAGTAGTCCCAAAATTTGAAAAATTACCAAGAAAACCACTTCAGACGTCATCTTTGGAGGGTCTGTACGAATCGGGTATGTTTCCAACTATATTGGTATGGTAAAGACCATTCCTCCCCTATGAATAACTTGTTATCTCAATTTACTTTACATTTAAAGTCCGTGCATTACATAAATAATTTCTAAGAGAGCATTACATTTTTCGAAGCTCTAAGAGAGCATGAATGAAGCTTCAAGAGAGTATCTCATTATCTGACGCTCTATCTCAATTTTACTTTCAAGTCCATGCATTACATAAATAATCATGCCTAGACTTGGGGGACTATTATTACGCCTCACCTCCGAGGCTCAGAATAAGGATGCCACGTAATAAGCCACATAGGCAGAAAATCAACAAGAAAGTTAAAGGAAGACCCATGAGGTCAAAGTATAGAAGAAGTCAAATAAACCGAAGTCCTCTCATCAAATGGACGAAGTCCATGTTGAGCCACTGCCTCAAGGACGAAGCACTACAACTAGGACGACGCTCTCCAAGGCTCTCATGCTCATATGAAGTTCTTGAAGCTGACACTGTCCCTATGATAAGATTTGAAGATCTCTTAGAAGTGATTGATTGATGTAACACTTTTAATAAAGTTTGTTAGTGTGTTAGCCTATTGTATTGAATGGTTGATCCCTTATCAATGTATTAAATTATGAGTAGACAATGATGTGAAGCCCCAATTCAGGAAATGAGGCCACGTGGTTCTGATCCAACGATCACCACGTCGGGCAAGGCAGTATAAATAGGTTTTCTTTGTAAGTAAGAAGGGGTTGAGAGTTTGACAATTATACATTTGAAATATAGACTCGAACTCTCAAGAAATTCATACAAACACTTGGTTGAATATTTTTCATCTTCTTTACAGGTTTATTGAACACAAATTTCAATATACAATATAGCAACTTTTATACACATTCTTATTTATCCTTCCACATATTACTGTTTTTTATAACATATATTATTCTGGTATTCCACCCGGTGATCGTTGTTAGCACGGTTGCTATTATTTCACTCGTCGGAGCTTGAACAATTTTGTCTCTCACCGCGAAGTACCTTCCGTATCCTTTTTCTCATTGGTACCACTGTTAATCCTGTAGGAAAACGCCGTAATCGTACTTGACTTGGCGTGAGTGGTCTCAGCATCTGTTAAGCTCATTTTTTGGGGTCAACACTCAAAGGCCCATCTCATAGGTATATTCACAGGTGCACACAATCAGAATGAACTAAATCTTATACTTCTTTGGTTCTATGTCCTTATACCAAGGATATGTTGGTCATGTTGCCTTCCAAACAAGAGTCACAAACTGACAATTGTTCGATCTTAATCGAGTTGAGAGGACCATCTCTAGTTAGTCTTTGTATTCTACTAAGGTTAATTTGTCCAAGGCGCCATAGATATGTATTTCTAGTATGGTATGATTTCTGTTTATGGTTTGTGGAAGTAAATCTTATTTCATACGAGGAATAGTTTAAAATATAAAGTCTATTAAACAAATGTCCCGTGCAAATATAAACTTTATTCACTAAAATACAAAGCAAATTAGATGTCGATTGTATAGAACAACCTTGTCCTATTAATCCGGAAATAGAAATTAAATATCTAATTCATTCGCGGGACGTAATAAAAATCTTTAAAATCAAATGCCTACTACTACTGGAACAAAAATAAAATACTCCTACGCTCTTGGCAAAAATATTGCGTTTTGTGTAAAAGATGATCTTAAACTTGCCTTTGTTGAGTTTTCTGCTTTCCTGAAACCTCAACAGCACTTTGCTTTCTAGCTAGTGCATCTGGACGATCTTTCCCCAGTGCCCTTTTAACTGTCGTTGGAACATTTGCCTCTCGATTTCCAATCTACTTTAAGGCTTTTGTTGTTCCCAAGTTTCTTGTTTGCTCTCTTCCTCTTATTTCCAAATCTGCCTTTCGGCTTAGAATCAGAGGAGCCACCAAATGATGCATGAGCATCGCCATTGTATCCTTAAGACAACTCTATCATCAACTCAATTAATGGTATCTTCATCTTGTGTAAGTGATAGTCAACAGTAAATTGTGAAAATATATTAGGTAAAGAATTCGACACCATATCAAATTCAGTCTCCTTGATAGATAGTTGTACCTAAACTCAGCCATGTTTGAAGTGTACAATTACAGTCAAATTATGAAACTTTACTACAGGCACTCTGGATTTCATAAGGATGTTCGACAAGGTAAAAATGGCTTCAAAAGAGCCTTCTTACTTCGATGACCAAACATGCCCTAAAAGATCTATAGTATGTCATGAGAGGCACTCCGACTTTCAAGCCTTTTGTTGTAACATGTTTGACATCGAAGCCAAAATGTAACGAGTCCCAGCCTTTTGTACGTGTCACATGGTCTTAGTAGGTCCATCAGGACATCTCAAATCATAGAATCATGTTTTTCCATATTGAGCACACACATCAAATTACGATTCCAATCCATATAATTTTTCTCGATTAGTTGGTTTTTTTCTAGAATAACAAGAAAATTTGGGCAAGTGATATTTTGTACAAAAATAACCATCCATTGCATATTAAAATTGAGCAATGAATAAGC
>CAIGRR010481085.1:0-23277 GCA_903798365.1 Fraxinus sp. 1973-6204 | reverse complement strand
TTGAAAAAAAAAAAAAAAAAGCATCAAGGTATTTTTGTCATACCATTGACCATTCTGTTGTATGGAAGATTATTACAAGTATATAGAACACTCTATCAGAGTATAATCACTTAAAATTATGTCATTAGCAAATGAAGTTAATGTCGAGTTAAAGTAAACAATCAATTTAGATTAATATTTATGGGACTCATAGGGTTTGTTTAAGTTTAATTTTTTTTTTTTAGTAAAATGTATTTTGAAATAGTAGATTTGATGGAAAAAAGTGTGGTTGAAAATGAAAATAAGTTTTTGGATTGCAAATAATATTATTTTATTGAATAATGTATGAATGATTGAAAAGAAGAAAGAAATGTATTTTGAAAAAAATGGAGATTAAGCAATCATTAAGAGCATGTTTGATTATGAGTACGAAAATAAAATAAATTTTTGGCAATTCAATTGTTTTAGAAATTATTTGTATGAAAATTAGTGATTAAATTTATTTGATTGATATTGTTTTCAACATAAAAAATATTATATTTGTATTTTTTTTATTTGTGGATAGATAGAAGAGGATAGATAGATGAGTGTGAATTACTTTTCGTAAAAAAAAAAAATGTCAATTAAACAGTACACAAGTATGAAATTAGGTGGAAAAAATACATTTTCTTCTTGAAATATATTGAAAATTATATGCACCCTAATTTTTATTAAAATTTACAAAGAATTTGATTTTTATTTACACTAATAAGAGGATAAAAGAATTTAAAGCTCACGTCAAACAAAGTAAATTTCTTTATAAAATAGTACAATTTCGATGTTTGGCTCTCTCGGGAGTTTAATCAATCGCGAGGTAAATTTTACCATACATCTTGTTTTGGTATCGATTAAAATCAGATTTTAATTTAAGTTAAATAATCATTATTAACTACATTTTTCATGGATCTCACAACTATTTTCAACAACACATTTCAAATTTTTTTTATCACAATCTACTAAAAATTTGATTTTAATCCCCACCAAACATCCTCTAATAATGAGACATTTTTTACGATGACAATTAGTAACGTGTCATAATGATGTACATCTATGTTATAAATTATAACAAACATCATCGTCCACTATGAAGAGATTTACTGTTAGTAGTACAAACGTTTGTGACGCTGAGCAATTAGCCAAACCTACTTCACGTCTAAATTGATTTTATGGAAAATTGCATGTATGGTACTAAACCTTTCGCCTTTATTCAAGTTTTGTCCAAACCTTTCATTTGTGACAACGAAGGTACAAAACATTTTAAAAAAATTGCAGCTCCAATCCAAATTGACAGAAACCATTTCTTTTTCTGTTAGTTGACCAAATATTAAAGATCTGACCGATGTTGATTAATTTTTAAAGGGTAAAAATATAACTTTACATTTTTCTCATATAAAAAAACCAAAGTAAAATAACTAAATAAAAAAAAATCCCTATTATCTTCTTCACTCATCCCCACCCAACCCAACTCAACCCAAAACCAAAACTCCCAAAATGTCGGCACCACCACACCCACCTATGCCATCGTCTTTCAGCTACTAATTTTCGGCAGCACCTCCCCAAGCTCCAAAGAGCCCATCTATATGAGTGCCACCACCCAACCACCTGCCATCGTCGTCTCCATTTTTCAATCCTATTTCTCAAACTGAACTAAAATTCAACAATTCCAGTTTAAGCACAGTAAGCTCTTGATTTTGAATTGGATTAAATCAATCAATCCGAACGGACAAAAAATAGTAACGGATGGTGNTTTTCAATCCTATTATTCAAACTGAACTAAAATTCAACAATTCCAGTTTAAGCACAATAAGCTCTTGATTTTGAGTTGGATTAAATCAATCAATCCGAACGGACAAAAAATAGTAACGGATGGTGGAGATTGTTGAGGTAACTCCGACTCTTTCCAATGGTTCGACCTCTGTTTACTGTGGTTGTTATGGGGTTTAATAGGGAGCCGACTTTGTGTCTGGATGCAGATGTCCTGTTGGAGCTTGATCCATTCAATGCGCTAACTTCTACAAAAAATTACTTCACCCAACTTCTGAAAGCTGCAGCGAACCCGCATGCTGCTATCCATTCCGTTGATGGTTGGATTTGTTTAGGGGCAGTAATCACTAATCATGACCAATCAGCTATGGCGATTGCTGCAAGTAGTTCTCGACTGTGGGAATGTTATTCACCAAAAACTGCGAAGGTCATCTCCCTCCGACATGGGCGAAATTTCTGAAATCAAATAAAATTCAATAATTACAGTTTAAACACGGTAAACACCACAATAAGATTGGAAATTAGAGACGACAATGGCGCCTGGTTGGGTGGTGGAATCAGTCGACGGAGATTGATGGTTGAAGGACGTTGGCAAGGTGGGTGTGGTGGTGCCGACATTTTGGGGGGTTTTGATTATTTGGGTTGGGTTGGGTGGGGGTATAATAGGGTTATTTTTCTTAGTTTTTGATTTAATTGTTTTATTTTGGTTTTTTTTTTTTATATAAGAAAAATGTAAAGTTACCCTTTTTGCTCTTTAAAAATTAATCAACATTGATCAGATATTTGATATTTGATCAAATAACAGAGCAAGTAACAATTTATGTCAATTTGGACTAGAGCTGCGATTTTTTAAAGGTTTGATATCTCTTGTGGCATAAATGAAAAGTTTGGACAAAATCTGCATAAAGGTGAAATGTTTGGTACCATGACTACAGTTTTCCTTGATTTTACCATCAAAATTTTCCGTGTTTTTCGACATCTTTTCTGTGCTAATCAAGACAGATTCCAGGATTTTCCCATAGAACCCTCGTTCATAGAAATATTAAAAATATAGAAAAGATTAAAATATATGGAAAATACAATAATTTATGTAGAAAACATTAAAATTGGAGAAAAATACGTACTATTATGTAAAACTTTATTACAATCATATAGAATATCTTGATCATCCGAAACCTCAAGTGCAATTTTGCGAAATTTTATGAGTGGCTCAAATGAAAATTTTGAGAACTTTGAGTAAGAAACTTGAATTTTTTCATTCTTGAGGGACCAAAGTCAGAATATTGGAAAATAAGATATAATTGAAGAAATGACGAACTTAATGTTTGTTGGTAACAATATATGAATCATTTGAGGATTTAAAGAAATTTGAGACTTAATTGCAATATTTGAAAAGTTTAGAAACCAAATTGCAATTCACAAAAGTTGCATGTTTTAAATTTTCAAACTTGAAGTATTTCTTTGAGCATGACCACAAAATAATGTTTACGGATTAGATGCATGGATGAAAAACGAATTGGGCAAATTTTATTTTCACCAAATAGTACCACTTTGATTATGGAGAATTATATTACGTGTTAAAATTTGAAAAGTTATGAATTTAACATGTAATTCAACAGTAAACTTATTCATTGTTGCCGCTATTAATCAGGACATGAAATCTGAAGGAAAGTAAAAACCACATAAACACCTCATTCCACGCATGAAATTAAAAATGAGATCTGAGAAACCTCAGAGAATACTCTCTTCTGCATTTTAATTCTCAATCAAAGAGAATCTTCAACTTTTTTGTAAATTTAGAAACTATAAATCATTATAGTTTTTATCAGATTGCAAGAAGAAGAAGAAAGAATGGAATTCCTGAACAGAAACTACACAGATTTCAAGAATATGGAAGCCAGATGCACCACTCAGATTTCCTACAAATTGGCAACCATTGCAGTGTACATGCTGGGATTCTTCTTCCTTGTGTTCTTATGCAACTTCTTGCACATTTTCTTGCGCTCCATGTCTCAACCCAGAATAATTTCCGAATCCATTGTAAATCACTTTTCTTAAACACTCGTGCATGTGCATGTGCATGTGCATGCTTGGTACGTAGTATAAACATGCCATCGACTGACATTTTGAATATATTAGAATCTCATGTTGATTAATATTGACTCCATGCAGGTAGGTCTGTTTCTAAGCAATATGCCATTCATACGTAAACAAACAAATGGCGGTGAGATACAGAAAACCCTAACATATATAGTAGAAGGTGGGATGATTTGCCATATGTTTGTAGTTGGCCTAGAAATAGATCCACACATTTTTCTTCAGATACCTCTACGGGAAGCGAAAGTGGCGTGTTCAGGAGTTCTCACGACGTTTGTTATAGGTTGTTTACTAATTCCATTCTTGAATTTCCCTGAAACTCAAAATGTTGCGTTCAATATCTGTCTTGCTGTTATCCTCTCTGGGACGGCTTCTCCATTGCTAGCTCGCCTGATAACTGATCTCAAGATTGGGAAGTCAGATATTGGGCGTTTTGTTGTATCGGCTGGAGTACACAGTGACTTAATATCAACACTCCTGATCTGCATTGGGTTTATAATCTTTGATCCCTTTAACAATTTCTATTATAGGTACTCGAAGAACATTCTAAGAATGACTTCACTTATTGTGATTGAAACAGTCTTAGCAGCCAAGGTGACTCCCCTGCTAATGAATTGGGTGAATCGCGAAAATCCTGATGGAAAATCCATGAAAGGTTCACATTTAGTTGTTTCAGTGGCATTTGTTGTTATGATTTGTTGCTTTTCGCCTGTTTTGGGGAATTATAATAGTGTATTGAGTGCATTCTTGGCTGGATTGTTTATGCCTAGAGAAGGAAGAATAGCAAAAATGATAATCAGTAAAGTGAACTATTTCTTTGCCACTATTTTCTATCCACTTTTCTTCTTCTGGGTAGGCACAGAAGCTCCATTGTCTCATTTTGGGGCTGGCCATATAGGAACATGGGCAAAATTATTTTTCCTTTACTTGATTGCCACAATTGGAAAGGTTCTTGGATCTGTGGTTTCTGGGATGATGTTAGGTTTTCATTGGCAAGAATCAATCGAAATTGGGTTGCTGCTCAACATCAAGGGTCATTTCCAGGTCTACCTGGCTATAATTGCCTCGAATGTAAGCCTCTTAGCTCGTGTTTGGTATGCAGTACCGACACAACTTGGCACCATAATATCAGCCAGCTGTCAAACTAATTGTTTCTGAAATTTTCTTGATCAAATGCAGATGAAGCTTTCAAGTATTTCCACGAGCATGTCCATGGTATTTGTAACCTTGCTTACCATTGTCTACTTGCCATTTGTCGTCACAAACATCATTGAACGTGCCAGGAAGCGTTCGCCTACACAAAGAATGGCACTTCAATGGCACAGTCCAGCAAACGAGCTCCAGATTCTACTCTGCATACATGGGTCACAAAGTGTTTCGTCAGTTACAAATTTCATGGAGATTTCTAGAGGGCCAGCCGACCCCGGTATCATGGTTTTTCTGACTGACGTGATAGAATTAACAGATAGGATAGCTGTTACATTAACACACAGTGACGGTGTGGATGGCTTGACTGTGACTGATCCAATTGTTGTTGGAATGAGAGAGCAAATAACAAATGCAGTTAATGATTACCTGAGTAAGGATGGAGATGGAATTAATATTAAGCGAATGCTTGCTCTTTCCACTATGAACAGCATGCAGCAAGATATTTGTATTTTAGCTGAGGATCTTATGGTTTCCTTAATAGTATTGCCATTTCACAAACAACAGGAAGCAGGGGGTAGACTTAATTTTGGTCTTTCAGGGTTTCGACATGTTAATCGCAAGGTATGGATATAATGAAGTTTGCAATATTAGATTGTTAGACTGTAATTTTGTCCATTACTGTTTAATCCATCTTTTCGAACATACATGATCGAATGCTGTATATAATCATGTTTAGAATGTATATAACGATGGAAATCAGAGGAACAGAACAATCATACCTTAATGGCTACATATTTGTTGTTGTCGTTCAACAGGTTCTTCGCAATGCCCCGTGCTCGGTAGGAATATTAGTTGACCGGGGTCTTGGAACAATAACCATATCAAGAACCACAATATCTCTCTATGCAGCAGTTATTTTCATTGGTGGGAAAGACGACCGGGAGGCTCTTGCCTATGCTGGACGTGTAGCATGCCATCCTGGAGTGAAGTTGACAGTCATAAGGTTCCTTTTGGAGGCCAGTGGAGATAGCGTTTCATCAAGAATCACTATTGCAAAGGCTAATACAACTGAGTACCAAGAGGAGATGAAACTTGATGATGAATGCTTTGCTGAGTTTTATGACAGGCATGTGGCTGGAGGACATGTAGCATACATGGAAAAGTACCTAGTTAATTCTGGCCAGACATTTTCGACACTAAGATCGCTTGAAGGGCAATATGGACTTATCATTGTAGGTCGAGGCGGAAGAGTCAACTCAGTTTTAACGGTTGGGATGAACGATTGGGAGGAGTGCCCAGAGCTTGGCCCCATAGGGGACATCCTTTCGGCTTCTGATTACTCGACAACAGCCTCTGTTTTGATTATGCAGCAACATAATCTTAGAGGGGAACTAGATGGCCTTCACGATGAATTTTCAATTATGTGAAAGCATGCTTAGATTTTACAATACTTGCTTGTTTGGTAGTGTTTACGAGTTCAACAAGAAAACAGATGAAATCTTTTTAGTTATATTGTCCCACTAATATGTACCAAACATGTTATACAAGATTTCGTTCAAGGAGGGTAAGTGAAGACAATGGGAAATAGTTTCTGCCAGCATAAAAAAAGCTGCAACTTATTTTTTTCTCATAACATATTCAGATAGAGATCCTGATTACATATTACATGTAATCAAACCCAATGTTGAAACTTGTCAAATGTTCCGACTCGTATAAAGCCGATTTCCAACTTGCATTAAGGAGATATGGGAGTCTATTATCCAACAAAGACTGCAACAAGTCTGCTTAAAATATGAGAGTTACAAGCCAGGTAATGGGAATCGTGTTGTAAATGCCTCGACTCTTCTTTGCAGATCCAACACACGGTCAATCAATGGGAAGTCTGGGGATGTCACAAATTTCATAAAATCTTGGACCTTAGATCCCGAGACAGACTTCTTAGCTTCTAGAGTAATTTGCACACCCTCGTGAATGAAGTCTGCAACTGAGACGAACTCATCTTCACCGAAACCTCTGGTAGTCATAGCAGGTGATCC
The DNA here is from genome assembly GCA_903798365.1 of Fraxinus sp. 1973-6204. Taxonomy (NCBI): domain Eukaryota; kingdom Viridiplantae; phylum Streptophyta; class Magnoliopsida; order Lamiales; family Oleaceae; genus Fraxinus; species Fraxinus sp. 1973-6204. The sequence goes on along the minus strand of CAIGRR010481085.1, from coordinate 16,213 downwards.
TATGCGTATTCCACCAGGTACCAGTGCACTTTTATCACCTTTAAGTTCAACATGAACAATGTAAGTAAGACAGTTGTGCGCCATAATCACTTCAGGCATCTACGACATCAAAGCTACAGAACTCACCAGGTACTGAATTTTTGTTGAGGGTGATGGAAGCCATATCAAGAATTTTCTCCACTCTGGCACCATCGATTCCCTATGAAGCAGGCAAAGGTTGATTGATATATAATATACGACACGTTTATGAATTTTTAAGTGTGCAACTGGGAAATAGAAACCAGAAACTCACCAAGGGCCGGAGGTCCACAAGAACTAAATGGTTATCGCTGCCTCCTGAGACCAGTTTGTATCCCAATTCCATCAAGCGGCTTGCAAGAGCTCTACAATTAGAGACCACCTGAGAGATGAAATAATGGTTGACATATGGAGTTATACGGGGTTGTGCATTAACCAAAATAAGGCAACGTTTACCTTGTTTTGATAAGCCTTGAACTCCGGTGATTTTGCATTTTTCAAACAAACAGCAAGTCCACCGATTGTGTGGTTATGTGGACCTCCCTATTTGAGATAATAGCCAAAAAATAATTTCAAATTCAGTATATTTTTCTAATTTCTAGAATGAAAACGTGAATATTTAGATCATATTCATCAGTATAATAACCAGCAAAGAAGGGAATTTACAAACCTGTAAACCTGGGAAAACAGCATTGTTAATGGCAGATTCTAGATCAACTCCCAGAACAGGATCCTTCCTGAAAAAGATCATGCCGCCTCTAGGACCCCTGAGAGACTGAAGAAATATGTCCAAATTATATAATGCACTGTAGTACAATTCTACTGGGACCACATATCAATAGCTGTCTAACACAGAAAATATGCATAAAGTAAGCATAGTTGAAACAGGCAAGCTGCTCAGTCCCAAGTTTGTACCATACAGTCAACTGGTATGTTTACCAAACAAGAAGATCAGCTAATGAAACGTATAATATTGCTCCAAAATTCTAAACATACATATTCCAATTGGTTCTATAGCAGATTCACAACTAAAAAGATTCTCCGGCTCTTTCTAATTGGAAATAAAATGCTACAATATTTGCTCTTTCATCACCTGTGCTGGCATCCCTTTTTTTCTTTTGGGAGCTGAATGTTTTAAATGGAAGGATTAAAAAATAATTGGTACAGAGATATGGCCAGCACATCTTGAAAGGTTCTTCAAATCCAGATAAGTACAAAGTTACGAGTTGGTTATTAGTTCACATGATGTATGTTACCTGTATAATTTGAAAAGTTAGAATTAACTCATAACTATTCTAAGTTTCGTATGAAAGCACATAAAAAGATTTGGATCTCCTTGGTTCATATCACCGTTCAAGAATCAAGACCTACCTTGTGTGTTGTGGTTGTTACAATGTCACAATACTCAAAAGGATTAGCAACAACAGCAGCAGAAACAAGTCCACTAATGTGAGCCATATCCATCATGAGAAAAGCACCAACAGCATCTGCTATCTAAAAGGCATATTAAAAACAAATAATTAGATGCTGAAACTGATCAAGACCAAACGAAGGAAAAAAATTTCTATAATCAAATGACGATGATATAAATTAGTATATGAATGTACCTTTCTCATGCGTGGATAGTCAAAATCCCGAGGATAAGCACTAGCACCAGCAATAATAAGTTTTGGTCGAAAGAGAGTAGCTGTTTTCTCAAGCATATCGTAGTCCACAAGGCCTGTTTGAAAAAAATTAAAATCAACGAATAACTATGTTTTTTCTATGAATCAGCACTACAACCTGATTCATACCAGAGATGCAAACCTGTAGATTCATCAAGCCGATAGGGCATGGATTCAAAATAAATAGATGTGCCTGACACCCTTCTCTTAGGAGTCATGAACCCATGGGATAAATGTCCCCCATGAGGTAAATCCAACCCCTGAAGTGAATTAATAATACATGAGTACATGTAAATCTAGGTATTACAATACATTGATTAAAATGGCTACAGACAGCATACAACTTACCATTAAGCGGTCATGTGGATTAAGAATTGCAGTGTAAACTTCAAAATTAGCTGGAGAACCAGATAATGGCTGAACATTTACACCCCATTTCTTTGCATCCAAACTAAATGCTGCAAGAGCCCTCTTTTGACAAAGAACTTCAAGTTCATCAATGTACTCATTGCCACCATAGTACCTGAACAAATAGAATTTTTCACCCATAGATAATGATAAATTCAAGATAATGTAAAATTGCGTATCTCTCCATCTGTATGCCCCTTCCCTCCTAATATAAATACACACAGCTTACCTTTTGCCTGGTAGCCCTTCAGAGTATTTATTAGTTAAACAAGAACCGACTGCTTCCATCACTGCTCGAGATGTGAAATTCTCTGAAGCAATAAGTTCCAAGCTTCTAAATTGGCGATTCTTCTCTTTATCAATAATGGTACGAACCTCAGGATCAGATTCACTCAAGTTATCGTCTGCAAAGCTACTCTCAGGACCTAATTATTAAAATTCACACCATTGAATAAGTACTACAACTACAAAATCAAATGAATCCCAGTGATGAAGAATCAAATTTACTGTCAAAGTCAAAGATAGACTTTGACAGTGTAGAAAAGAAATAGAGTTGATTGGTTAAGTTTTTTAATGAAAATTATAGAATCTAAATTTAGCAATCTTCCCTAAGAAACTTCATAGAAGTAATTTGACACGGGTGGAAGAAACAGAAATGAACATACTTAGATTTAAGACAAAGCATTAGGTTTTAAATGAAATCCAACTGCCTTGAATAAGATTATAAGATTTAATAGAAGTGAATACACATTAAAACAGAGACCTATATTTAATAAAAGGCTATAGTTCTGATTCTACCAAGTAATAAAGTTAACTGGAAACTAATAATTAAGGACAATTTAAACTAGGAATCCATTCATAAAGTGCTTATGCCATTGGTCACTCAACATTATGAAGTAGATCCCTACAGTGCTACAGTTCGTCTCAGCTTATAAAAAAGATCGTCAAATTTCAGTTTTCAAGCATCGTGAACACAAGAAACATTGTCATTTTCTCCATTTATCCTACCAGAATGATATGCAGAACTCCAAGCAGAAAGGACATATGTTTAAGTGTAAAGGAAATAAACAAAAGATAGTCATATCCACACACAAGCGCATGAGTATCCTCAAGCAAACTGGCATACTCCAAACTAGCAATTAAATTTCCAAATATATAGCAGATATCATTCATGATAATCCACAGTTCTGTGATGCCTGTAAACAAGTTACTACATAAACTCAGAATGATCTCTACCTCCAATTTCAGGCACAGGAACAATCACAGAAGTGGGTGGCCTCCCACTGACTAAATTCCCTTCAAGTTGAGATGATCGGCAGGGTTTAACTGAACTAAATTTAACATGGTTTGAGCATCCACCAACACCAAGCCCTTTTAAAGGAAAAACCGATCCCTTGGTCCAAACTGGCTGTTGAATAGAACCCATAACTGCAGATCCACTACAAGCCTGCATGTCTGTTCGTTATCAATGTAATAAACAAAAAATTCCTAGATGTAAACCAAGACATAGCTAAAAAATATACATGCAGCATAAACAAACTTAAACACCGAAAAAAGAAAAGAAAAGCTTGAATTAGCTTATCTGAAATAAAACATAGACAAGACAACCCCAGTCAGAGACATGTTACAGATATAAACAAACTGCACGGATAGGACCTAGTCTCACTGATGCCCAATTCTGTTTTTATGCCTTTCTAATACATCAAAAGAAAACTACTTTCGCTATGTTGTACCACCCCAAACCAATAACAGGTTCTAATTTTTAGTTCATTTTACTTGAAAAGAACTGGGAGAACGACCTGCTGAGCTTTAATAATCCAACTGTTAGTAAAACTCAAAATTTCTCCAGTTTCTCCTCTAAAAATCCATTAGCAGCTCACATTAAACACACAATTAAAAACCTTTGGCGTAATTCTGAAGTCCAAAATAGGAATTTTAAAATATCCACGGAAAAGTTAATTTCTTCGATGATAAATAAAAGAATTCAACGAAACAAGTACGTTAGTTTGAGACTTACGTGGTTTTTGTCTATGGAGATTTTTTGGGGGGGTTTTTGATTTTGGGTTTCCTATCAGTTATCAGTGGAAAATGAAAACCTAGCGTAGAACAAAAGCGCGCGCCGCTAAATAATTGTAGTTGTTTATAATCAATGTTACTATTCTGCCCCAACCAAACACGCCCTATGTACTGATTAATTTAACGAGACCAATATTAAGATTTGGGTTCCATCTTAAAAGATCAACTTTATTAAGAAAAGTTGCCAAAATTCTTATAAATTGTTCTATATTTTCATCTTTACCCTTAATATGCCTCGACAAAATGGTGACTCGTTTGAGCAGATCAATCTTGAAATCTCTGTGCTCAATTTTTTTTTGAATGTTAATCGGATCAAATTGCTCGTTGGAGCTTAACGAGCTTTGATACCAAATTAAGATTTGAGGTTCCATCTTAAAATGTCAATTTTATTAAGAAAAGTAGCACAAACTCTTATAAATTGATCTATATTTTTATCTTTATTCGACGTAAAATTTTATCACCTAATAACCCCTGTTCATCACAATATATAACTAAAAACCACCTCACCTTTAATATTTTTAAATATTTTTTTTTTTAAAAATACCTTAATTATTCTTATTGTAAAAAAACTTCATTTTCAAACCAGTCAAATTGAACTCAATCCAATGGAAGGAATCATCAAAAACCAACTATTTTGGCTAAATATCAACATCGGTGTAGTCAAAATCAAATTTAGAAAATGTGTGATTTAAAAAAAAAAAAAAAAACTATGAATTCACATGAAAAATTATTTATTGAAAGAATGTGTCGATATTTAAGTTTGGAAAAAATAAATTTTAAATAATCTGTACAAAATAGGAGTTTAATCTTGCCAAACAAGCTCGCATTATAGTGGAGTCAGATGGACAATGAGACAGGACGCTGACCTTATGATTTGGGCAAATTTGAAAAATAAAAAAAAAAAAGCAAAAATTCGTCATCTTTGAATAGGTCTTATCATAATAAAGGCTTTTTTTCAAGAAAATTAAAGAACGTCCATGCATTAACAAAATATGTTCAATAAACAGTATGAGATGTATTCACAAAATGACGAGAGAAGTGGACGATAATAGTTAATTTTAAACAACATTAGGTATCGAACAGTGTCGTTCGAATTGAAAAATTCACAGCATTTATTTTCACTGAAACATAATTAATTATCTAAAGAAAGGAACTGCACTTGTATTCTAGAAAAGGAGATTTTCGAATCTTTAGAACAGACGCCGGGGGGTGGGGGGGGTGGGGGGGGGGGTAATTTTAGAGTAACTGCGGAGATCTATCCTTGATGAGAGTTATGTCAAAGTAAACTGCTATTCTAGGAAGCTCCAGCTGCTCAGACAGTCATAAACCTCATTCGACTTGCGAAAGGCCACCACCCGTCTCTGCTCGTGTTCTGCACACAAATCCAATATTTTCAAAATGGGTCGAGAGTGAAGTCAAAGAACTAGCAAATCAAAAACGTAAATAGGACATGGGACTTCCTGTCCTATTGGACCTTTCCTTGTACACACCAAGAAGCAGGTTTACAAGTCTGATTCAACAACAAAGCAAGCCTCATTCCAAATGAATTTGGCACAACTAAAGTTCTTTTTGTTCACTGTGTTCGGTTTACTACTACGTCAAGAAGACCCAGGTTCTCACAAGCATTTCAAAAGACTGACATTAATCACATGTATGTTGGGGCCTCTTAGAAATTAAATTTCTGAATGGGCAAACGGAACTTACTTGTGATCTGAAGGATTTGGCATGACTTCATAAACAATGGTAGCGACGACATCTCTCTTCAGCTGAAAAACAAACAATCATATATCATTCAAACACCAAGTAAACAAGATTCCAACTATTGTACCGAAAAATGAAAATACCTGTGTTGCTTCTCCTTTTAAGCCAATGTAATGTATTTGACTTGTCTCACCACCGAAATTCTCTGGAAAATGCAAAGTAATATTTCCCACACTTTGAAACCTAGAATATCTGATTGAGCATACAGATGTACCATCAGAAATCAAAAAGTTCTACAAATTGCAGTTCAAGATGTCATGCTGAAATGTGGAAGCTTCACCAAACTCTACCTCAATAAGAGAAGAAAAAAGAAATGAACTGCTTCCAAAAAACCTATAAATATAGGACATCCACTCCACTAATGGCCTGGAAAGTTTACCTTGTCTGGTACTCCAGAACTCCTTGCAGATTTTCAACCAAGTCCCACTCCTGGGAGATCAAATAAGCCATAATCAAGTGATTAATCACAATCAAAATCTCTCAAAGAAGCAACACGTTAATTTACCTGAACAGGTTGCATATTCTGAGCATCTGAAAAGTCAATACCATCCCGATTGATGAAACTACATGTACACAATACACACAACATGGTTAATATGGCAACAAATATAACTGGCTCCACAAATAACGAAAAGTAGTGAACCAACGGTTACTAAGTAAATTATGATGCTACAGCAAATAACACATAAGAAGTCGACTATTAGGACTTACGCTCTCATCTTTGCAGGACTAGTCCCATCGGCACCACCAACAATTGCGATGCTTTTGATCTTAACATCTGATGTAAATCTACATAAAACATTGAAAAAATAATAAAACATAAGCAAATTCACAACCACGAAACTTGGCAACACAAGGAAACAAATTCATCAATGAGTAAGTTTAAAGCAGAATCGGATATGATGTACACTACATGACCCTCTGATTTATCACTATTGATCTTTTTTTGCTGAAGTTAACATGTCAGCAAGACCCAAATGTTTGCATCAGAATAAAATATGCTCATAAAGAGGTAAGTGCGTTTAAATATAAGTTTATTTAAATAAAATGCTAAAATAATCATGCTAAAAAAAAATTCTAGAAAAAAAAAATTTCTTAAAAATAAAATCTAGATTCTAAAAGAATAAAAATTTGAAAAAATTAAAATTGTGAAAAACTTAATATAACAAATAGTTCAAGCTTTTATTAGTTATTTAAATAGAAATTCTATAAAATTATATTTAAATGAACATAAATAAAATTCTCAGTTCACATCATTAATTTTTATTTTCAATGTTTTTCCAACTTAATTTATTATTTATTATTTTACTTTTGTAGCCAAAAAAATATTTTAAGATCACCAATTTTATAATGTATATATTACTTGTTAATAGATTAACATAAAATTATTCCATTTTACCCAATAATTAAATTTCATGAAATAAAATGTCGTAAAACAATTTATTTTCCAATTTTCTGTTTTGATAAGCAGTTTTTCAGAATGATAAACCATGTGCATTTTCTCAGCAATCTTAAAATGGACCCTCAAATAGAAAACTGAAAATGAACTCCAAACTGAAATGAAAACCATACGGCTCCCAAGCTTCCAAAAAATCCGCAAACCAAGCAAAACTGCCAAAAAAATATTGCTGGGAAAAGAATACCATAGAACAAATAATGGAAGTAGATGATAGAGGAAATGTCCTTTAAGATAGAAGGAAATAAGACAAAATAAGTGTAAATATAATTATATCCCCTTTTCCATATGCGGTAAACTGAAGTAACAAAACAAGGGATCACAATATAACATTTGCAACATCAATAGGAAGATATGACAATCTAAAGACTATTATTAAATAAAAGAGGAATTGTAACATCTCTTAGATAAAAACAAAAAAAGAATATACTTAGACCAACATGAAGCAAAAACTATAATGTAGCTCACATACCAAAGGTTATCAGATTTTAATTACCTATTACTCACACAAAAAAATTTATTTCTGAACTAAAATCTTAGATTTATGAAAGTAAGGAGCAATTCAAAGAAAGGTTGATGGTGGGTCAAGCTTCCAGAAAACAAGTAACTAGTAAACTTACCCTGAGCAACGTAATAAAAAAAAAGGTAGGTCTAAATGAGCAAAAGTGATACATACGGGATAAAAACGATCAACTCGGGATCACCTTCATTGCTTTCCAAGTGACCCTGTTGCAAATAAATAAATAAAATAAAATAAAGGGTAGAATTAACTCACCTTCTAAATTCTGTTTGAACAATTTACACGACCAGTTACACGTGTCTCAATAATTTCAAGGAAAAAAAAAATTGTGATGGCAGAAAAAGTAATAGCTAAAGTTAACCCTTAACTGAAAATATTTGCAAGAGCAATGACAACTACGTTTTCTTTCTTTGTTCTCACATGGATGCACATGCAATTGCAGGGCAGGAACACTTGAACAGTTCCAGAATATTTCATCTAGTGTTGAATTGCATTCACATAGAAGCCAGAGATGAACATTTCATTCATCGTTATACAACAAGAAAATAAAAGAATTCAAACGCAACTGAGGCATTGTGTGACGAGAAAAAGGCTAAACTACCATAATAATTTGAACTTCAAGGCTCACCTGTCTAATTTTGAGAAGAATAATTAGAAACTTGTAAACCATAAATATAAAATGCAAACTAGTACAGTGGAACACAGATTGAGATATTGATGACAGACGCAAAATTCAGGGAGGATAGGGTATCAACCCAAAAACTTTTGTCTTCAAATACCTCGGAAGAATTCAGACGCTGCTCCCAGGCTCTGAATACTGACTTCACACTTCCTGAAACAGCCTCGTTTAATGCAGAAACCTTTGGCAGAACAAAATCTTTCATAATATACCCAAGTGAAATATATGAAATGACTTATGCAAGGTAAAGTTAAACAACCCTCTAAACAAAATGGTTATAGTAGAGGCCCACATAATTAGCATGTCATTGTAGGAGAAGGCATACAGTTTAAAGGCACCCACGTAATTCATTCAAAGTAGGGTGTGTATACAGGTGTGTGTTTTTTTTATGTACGCAGTGCAAAGTTGTTATATACATTTCAGCGGGTGGAAAAGAAAAGGAGAGATTACTGAAAGTGGATACATCCAATATTCGAATACTCCAGCTGACACATACTAGCCTATTACAAATCATTGAGAACAACACTGCACCATATTGTTACCTAGATATCCAGACATGTAACTGGATGATGAAAGCATTGGATTTTTTCACATGATCTCATAGTTCTAGTTCTTTAAATTTCTGATAAATTTGAGGTCAAGATGCTTCAAATCTAGTATATTTTTAGAGTAACTGAACACTTCATTCCAAAAAAAAAAAAAACTTATAACTGTCAAGAAATTGAAAATTTTAGTAGTGGCTGAACTTCTAGCTGCATTGAAGTGTAAAAGTCAACGAAAAAATCCTAGCATCTTCCACTTCTCGTTCTTGATCACTGAGTTACATTGAAATACAAAGTACAACTAATAGACTGCCAAAATTCGCAGTCAAACAGCAAGAAATATGTCATTTATTGGTAAAAACATCAAAGCCCACAGGCCATAGATGTGGACGAACTTATTCACAAAAAAGAAAAAGAAAAAACTGAGGAATTATAGAGCCGTCAATACATATATAAAACTACCCAAAGAGAAAATACTGAAACACGTGAATTAAATTTATGTGTAGAGAGAGAGTTAACCTTGGAGAGATCTATATGCTTGTAAAGCGACCAATCGGAGGAGCAATCGTGTTCTTCGCAACTGTGATCGTGCAAGCAAGCCATTGAGATTAATTTCAAGCGAATTCCCTTCCACTACACTGGTCGATTTTCCTTCTTTTCTGGTAAATTCCTAAGCATCAAATGATATTGCTTCTTCTATGAGCAAGGCACCGTTTGGTTGAGGGAATATTTTCTTTTCTTTTCTTTTTTTTCCTTCAGAAAATAAACCCTAAATATTCCAATGAAACGTGAATTTAGGGTTGGCAATGGTTCTTGGACACCAGAGCTCGATGATTTGCCTCTTGAATTTTATGGGTCGAGTCCATTGGCTCATGAATCCATGAGCTGATTCATTTTTTTAAAAAATAATAATAAAATATGACAAAAAATGAGTTGATTCGTGCCTTTTTTCGATATGTCTTGCCTTAAAACATGTTTGAACGGCCATAAGTCGAATCGAGTTGAACCCACAAGCCAATGAATGATTCGATCCATTTGTCATCCCCGAGTGAATTCATCAAATCAATATTATATATTTAGATCGAGCATTGACCCGAAATACCTATTTATTAATTTGTTTAGATAATAAGGATTATCTTTAAAATTAATTTGAATTTTTTTTTAATAAACTCGAACAAATAAACTACTCTCAACATTCATTGTTTTCCCCACATTTTTCAATTAATATATTTTTTAAATGTGAATAGCTAAAATATATACAATATAAATTAATTGAGCATCGGGACCTGTCATTTTATCGAATACAATCTTGAAAAATACAAATAGGGAATGAGACACCATTTTAAAAGTTAAATAAAAGGAATTTCCTAAAGCTTAATTTTAAAATTTAACTATTTATTTTAAAATAAAAGGCATCCCACATTTAAAAGTTTCTTGGAAATACTCCAACCCTGCTATTTATATACAGAACATACCAACAAAATTCTGATAGCGAGATTTTGACTTGCACTTAAATTTACTTCTGACTTGGCAAGTATGAATGATGCACAGTGCACTGCAACCATGATTCCATTCTTGGAGGTGAAACAATGAAGTCCATATCAGCAGACAAAAATAGTTGCACAAGAATCTTTCGAAATTTCATGGCAAACATGTGCTATTTTTCCTCATCGATTCTATGCTTTCAGCTATGGTTGAGCCAGCAGTCCCAACAAAACCTAGACGAGCACAGCTGCAAACAGTTTCTTCCATAAATAGAAGTATATCGGGCAATGATTGAGGATTACAATGCTTCTCTCCCCCGCCAAAATTATTGACAACAGACTCAAATTTTGCATTCTGTCCTGTGCTCACAAGTTTCTCAGCAGTTTCTGTTACTATCTTATCTTCTGCTTTAAGGATAAATAGCTTAAAAGCATCCGAATCTTTTGCCAGATCCCCCAAGTAGCTTCCAGTCCAATTGATCCTGGGAAGGTCAGTCATCACAAATACATGAATTGGGAGAGGACCCTTCTCTTTTAAAAGGTCCAGTTTTTCTTTCATTGCCTGAAAAGTAGCTCTCCAATGGTTCTTGAATTGACCGTCCAATAATCTAAGCTGTGCACAAAGAAAAGGAGCCTTAATTGTCTGGAGAGCAAACTTCTTCCCAGAATTTATTATTTCTGGAACAAAAGGAAGAAATTCAATTTTCTGAATCAAGGACTGTATCCTTTGGTCCCTCGGAGCTTCATGGATGTCAATATGCGACTCTGAGCCCTTGTAAGGAGCAGTAAAAAGGCTCCCAAATGCCAAAACACTGGCTGATCCAGCTTCGGAGCCAGGGCCAAAGGTTTTCTGGACATCTCTCCTTTTCCTGACAAATGTAATTCTCTTCTTCTTCTTGAGTTCATCATCAGGTTGAAATGAATCCAAAATCCCATCTTCACCGTCTTTTTGGTATGTCCACACTGTCATTCTACAATCATCCTCTGAAGCGTATAAACAATTCTTTACATTTCCATTCAACCCAGAGAGTAACGACCCACATTGTCTTAGGCTTTCAAGTAAAGAAGAATGCTTACTCAAGTCCTCAGAGCAAATCAAGTTGATATTCACCTTACACCACATGGATACAAAAACTCTGAAATCTATAAACCTGACAGGTGCAATGGACATCAGAGATGAAAGATCAACTATATCTGCCATGGATGTGTACCTGCAAATACAAGTATAGCAAAACTCAGAATATTTACATAAAGTACTTGTATAGCAGTTAATAGGAAAAATATGAAATAAATTTTATTTGTTTGTGTAAATATTAATAAGGATGCATTTTTTCCCTTTTTATCCAACAATAAGAATGCAAACAACAAGTCGATTGGATAGTTTTCTTAACAACTGAGATTGTATGCCAAAAATTATACTTATTCCAGGAGTAAATATAGAAAGTTGATTTAGCCCCTGTTTGACCACCATTCTCTAAAAACTCATTTTTTCTCAAACTCATTTCCAAACACACATTCTTCCAATAAAATAATTTTGCACGTCAACCTAAAACTTTTACCTACTTTTTAAGCACATATCTCCAAAAAATAACTATTACAAAACACATATTTTACAAAAAAAATGGGGCTCATACACACTTATTTTCTTGTAAATTCCCCATTTAAGGAAGTTTTTCAATTTTTTATATTTGTAACTTTCCATTTTCGTCAGGGATTCAGAATAAATAGGACTAATATTATTGAATTGTACAGACATTCATTGACATCGAAATAAAAAAAAAAAAAAAAAAAAATCATTCCCTTTCCACTGCCTAGTTCCGATTTGCCTTCAGCCCATGGTTCTCAAATTCGGAAATAGGCCCCCTCGGGTATTTTCACCTCAAAGCTTAAACAAAGACTTGTAGGCTGTAGCATTGGTTGGCAAAAAAGAAAAGTATGGAAATTCAGAATGAGGTAGTTAGTCTAGCTGCTCCAATCAAGACTTTCTACAATTTATTGATATTACTCATAGAACAGTCTCGGCCCTCTGGTGTCTTGATAAATTGGACCCTGTTGAGAAGCCATATTCTACCTCCTTGCCGACTCATTTATGAAGCAATATTTTTGGTTTTTTCAAGCCTTATATCCATGCACAAAATCTCCCTTTTTTGAACTAGAGAAATTATATACACCTATACAAAAAGATTCTTCTTTAGTCATTCAAGACATAATCGAACCAAGCAAGCACTTTAGTGTTCCGTTTCTATTGAGAAGAGGGGGCGGACAGAGGGCTTTAGTGTCAGGGAAGCTGGGACTAAGTACCTATGGATAGAGAATGATAAGACTAGACATTGATGAAAAGAGCCTTATCAAAAACCTGAACATTCACTGTCCCTGATTCCAAATTCTTCCTCTTTTTAAATCTTTTTCTTTCTCCTCTTTATTGTTCTACATTGGAGGGTATCAGAGCTTATTCTCGAGCTTGACCTAACCCTTCTCAAAGAAAGTCACATTTCATGTCATTGTTCATCAGCAACAAAAAAAATAAAAAATACTTTTCATGGTACTGACTACAGAATCAGAAAAAAAAATTCTGTCATGTATTGTTCACATTTTTCGAACTTTTACAACTATTAGAGAAAATTTTCCCCATTTTGCCTTACCTTTTGTTTTTCATTTAGGGGTAGTTTTCAAAGAGAAAAAATTATTCTTGGCTTCTTTTCTTAATTTTGTTTCATGAACAAAATGAAAAGAGAGATCAAAATCATTAAAAGTATTTACATCCTTCTATTGTTCTTTATTAACTATTATTTTCTCTATAATGATTATTACCTTCCCTTTATTTTGCATATTTTCTTCCTTACCCCTTCCGATATTTTCTTTAGAATCAGTACATAATTATTGATGTCAATTTTTTATTCCTACTCGGTGCATTAGTGAAACAAAACATAAAATTGGTTAAAATAATTTGCATGCATAGAAATAGACTCCTTCCATAATATGCGCTTACTTGCATGTTGTCATTATTTGTATAACTACAAAATTCGTTGAACTCAAAGAATCTAATTTTACCCTTCAAGAAAAAAGATGAAACCTTCTCTCTTTTAGGGTTTTCTTAATGTTCTACCTCGGGAAATATCAGGGAGAGTTGGTTATCTTAGAGTTAACAAAATTATCCAATGATACCTTAAAGAGTACAACATGGTTGATCATTGGAGGAAGATTCTCACAATGCAGGAAGATTCTTATGTTGCATAGTAAGAATAAAGGAGATATTCAAAATTCCACTAACTATAGAGGTACTAAGTTCTTAAGTCACATAATGACATTATGGTAGAGTATGATCACGCTTAAAATAAGTTGTAATTCAAAGGTCTCCCAAAACCAGTTTGACTTTTGTGCTAGGAAGATATACGATGGAAGTCATTAACCCACTTCACAATGGAATATATAAAGAAAAAACAAAAATCGCTCACGCTTCTATTTATTTACATAAGAACATATGATAGGGCTGCCTCTCGTGAGTCTTAAGAGGGAAAAAGAAATATGCTAGATATACCAATTATTTAAGATATCATATATGAGCAATGTAGGATTCAACAGGGTAGATTTAGTGGGGATACTAATAGAGAATTTTTATTGTCATATTCTTGCATCAAGGTTCAACTCTGAGTCCTTATCATTTTTCTGTATTCATTAATGAGTTTACAAATCCAAGATGAGGTCCCTTGGCTTGGTATGAATTGTTCATTTTTTTACATAGTTCTTGATAATAATATGGAAGACAGATAAATTTTAAACTCCAATTTTGGCCAAGTTTTTGGGTCCAGTAAAATAATATGGGGTATATATAATTCTTTTTAGACATCAGTCATCCTAGGAATAAAGATGATAATAAAATTATACTGAGGATCATGTTATCCTAAAGAGTGACTGTTTTTAAGGTATTTAAATTAATAATATGGGGTATATATATGTAAATAATGCACTAAAATAAATACATGTCATTTTTTCTCAAAACCCAAGCATATTTTTGGGTACCATTGGTCTGTATATTTTGAGATCAAAATTAAGAACTGGCACCCAAAATGCCATTCTTAATAAATCACCAAATATTTTGAGTTACAAACATTGTACATAAATGTACTAAAAAGCAGATCGTTTTTTAAAAAAAGAAATTGACATATAAATGTACAAGTATTGAACACATTGCCAACATTTTTCCAACAAAACAAATTCGAAAGACAGCAATTATCGAGGTGGAGTGAGTAAATAATCACAAATCAAATACTGTAACGCATATAAAGTTCGTATTGACTAATTAAATTTTACAACTTGCCTGCGTTCGCTGATGAGCTCAATACTGTGAGTCCAGACTTTGAATCTCAAGTCATTAGCATTCAAAACCCGGAATTTTGGGCAACTCCCGAGAGCAACAGCATGGTGATCCAGTACAGGAGGAACAATTAACGTTCGATTTAAAATCGCAGACATTAGAATTGCGTTCTTGAACTCAGAGAGCTGGTTGCTGAATCCACTGTGCGGTGCGTACCAGAGGAACTTTTCCGGTGAACCGGTGGTGCTTGTGGCGGTGCATTGTAGTGGGAGATCAGATTGGGAATTTGTGGAGATTTGGTGGATTGAAGGAGAAAATAGGGATTTGGAGGAGATGAAGAAAACTATACAAAATAGAATTGTGAAGAAGGTGAGGAAAGGGGTTTTGCAATTTGGAGGATTAATGGGTCTCTTTTTCCACCTATTGGTTCTGTTGGAGTGAAGAGTGGAATCCATTTCTGTGTTGAGTGTAAGAAAATTGGAGTTATCTAACACACACGCTCGCCTTTAACAAATCATCGATCATCCCACCTCATGGAAAATTCACTGTGGTAGCAGTTCGATTGAATGAAGAGAATCATACATGGTGCAGGTGCTAGAGAAAGCGACGCCCACAAAAGGGGAAGAGCGTGAAATTGTTCACAGTGCCATTAGTTTTTGAGGCAAAATTATAAGGTTTCAAAATACAGTTTTGAAAATAATAAATTGTGAAAAAAAAAATTTAAAAATTATGTGATCATATTGGTAATGTCTGATAAAATATTATAATTTATAATTTAATTAAATATATTATGATCACTATAACACATAATTTATTATCACAATCACGTACCAGTCACAAATCAAAAAATGTCACAATGTCTGGTTGGAGCAGCTTGGTGATGTAATAACCATAGAGGAACGCTCCCTTGGGGCCATGAGTATAAGGGGTGCTCGAACCCTGGTCAATTTGGACATAACCTGCGGTTTACCTCCGCCAGTTACTGAGGGCGGTAGCTGGTGGTCTAGGAAATTAGTCTGGCTAAGTTTGGATACCTGGGTACCAAAAAAAAAAAAAATTGTCACAATGTCAATGACACAATTTGTAAGTTACGATTATTTATTTTAGTCACGAATTACACATTTAATAAATCACAAATGATTTATTAATCATAAATTATCTAATTAATTGGTTACGACCACTCTTCATCTCACCGTGCGTCACTTCACTTCACTCCACTCCACTCCACTCCAACGTTGCTGTTGCCACCACCTAAAAAATAAAATAAACCAAAAAAAAAAAAAAACACAC